>MKEJ01060098.1:0-11039 GCA_001753735.1 Embelia ribes
ACTCATTTCAACATGTATTCTACCAAATCACAAATCCACATAGGCTTGTCTTGACTCGTCGGTTGACACATTGATGTCGGATTTGAGTACATAAAAGAATATGTATTTGTATTTTAATTTTACAATAATAGGATTGAACGAATGCAAAAGATTTGCTTCCAATTATCATGTTAGTATGTTTTTAGATTAGATAGGTATAAAGTGATTTATCTCCATTTATGCGATGATTACAAATAAATGATTGACATATTTGGATTTATCAATAAGGTTCTAAAATATAATTAGGTTAAGATGATTTTTTTAAATTATAAATATGACCTTGTGTGGTTGAGCTTTAAAATAAATTGAGTAAGAGTAATTTAAAAATTGAAAAATTAAGAAACTGAATTAATACTTTTAGAGTAAAATTATATAATAGCATGCCCATTGCATCGTCCTTTAAGTGAGACTCTACATAAATAAGAATCCATGCCTGTGATGTTTGGGAGTTCTTGTCTAATGCTTGATTAAGCAATTTGGTACAGTGGTTCTCCTGTCATGTTTCTTGGAGAAAGTGTACTTACATTTTTTTTAATATATTAGTGATAATTAAAACGATAATAGTTATAATAAACATAATAAAATAATAATTAAGAATAAGAGAGAATATACACTTGCAATGAAAGAAAACAAAAAGGTGTAGGAAATTTTGATTAAAATTTATGTCGATGTGGCACTGATGAGATATATAAAAAAGTCATTGAAAAGATGCTTAAAATAATCTTTGCAATGTATATGCTCTCAGCATAATTTTGTAGGCCATAGGCTCAAAATTCACATCATGCTTTAGATTTTTTTGGAGAAGTCGAAGTCATCATATTCTCGTATTCTTAAAATTTGCTAAGAAAAAGTGCCCTCTAATTATTTGAATTTGAGAATGCTATCAACACATGTTTTAAGAGTCCCATTTTTTTATCTATCTGATTCCAAGAAAAAAAAAACGAAAAAATATAAAATAAAATTTACCAGTTCAAAAAAAGGAGTGATAAAACATACCCCTCTGAATTAGTAATAATTATCCTTGGTACATGGGATCGAATTTCAAATAGGGCCCAAATTTAGCCACATTCAATGGGCTGAACAAAAACAGGCCTATTCAGAATATTCTAAAAGGCCCATTATTATTTTGGTACTCCCCCTCGTGTCCGCCGAGAAAAAATTATTCATTGCCTTATTCGGAATTAATACAATTTCAAGTAAATTTTCACTAATGCCCTTTGTCGTTATTAGAGAGATGGGAATATGACAAAAAATAATAGGGACAGAATTAGTCATTTGTATCTCATTCAATTTTCAAAATCTTATTTTTTTAACTTTTATCTAAAATTATGTGTCGGCCAAATCGAGACTAATATATGGATAAAATATTTGATTCCACACCATCGCAAGATTCACGAGCAATAAACACTTAAGAAAGTTTTATCATCTTCATTTCCAATTGAGAGAAAACTTATTATTGAACAAAGAACGAAAATAATTAAAAGAGGGTTACGAGTCTATGACTAGAAATTCACAAGTACGTAAACCATTATAGGCATCCAAACTTAACTCCAATTTGGGATTGTTGTTTCTAAATTGTTTATGTTTTTTTTTCTTCTAAATTATAGCCAATGATGTTTGGTAAATATTAAAGACCTTATTTTTAGAACCTGCTGTTGTTTTTTCTAATGAGCTTTTTGAAGCAATTCAATGATTGCTTTAAAACAATGTTTATGCTTTTCTTATCATTAATTTTTAAAATAATCTCAATTATATTTTATTCATTTCCAATACGGTGCTAATTTTGTCATTTCACCATAAAAAATTAATTTGTCAAATATCACACTATTTATCAAATAGATTTTGAAATATTTTTTTACCAAACGTTTTGATTGTACTCACTTCTATAATAACTAACAAAAGCAGTTTTGAAAAACAGATTTTGATAAGTACCAATATTTTCAAACTAGGCCTTAATCTTATAATTTTGTAATAAGAAGATGGAGCAACAATGTCTACATATTGCTTGAGTTCTATACATACACAGATGGCTACATTTTGGAATACAAACGGCTAAGAACTTGCCTTGTTCCCCCACCCCCCCTAATTATCTATTTTTTAAAACAATTACTTATTGAGATTTGGTACTGTATTAAATTACCATTTATATTGACATGCTTTGGTATCATATTAATTTACCATTTATACTAAAAACAAATGACAACTCTTTTTATAATTACTAGCACACACACTTATTATTACTTTCCCTATATTTATTATCTTTAGGTGATCTTGCACGTCACACATGTGATACGTACGAAACTCTGAATTGCAATAATAATTAATTGAAAAATAAGGAATCGTTAGCCAAGACAATACTAATAATACAAATCCGGATCCAAAATTATGAGATTATAACAGAGAAAAATGACAAAAGAATGAAAGAGGAAAATTACCATTTTCAAGATTTAATTTGCGAGCCCTTGTAACATTGACGAGAAGATGAGAGAAAAAGAGAGGGAGAATACAAATTTTCCTCGTTTAGAAGCACCCCTCTATGTAAATGTATGGATTGAGGAAATATTATTTTTACTTTGATGCCCTTGTGTAATCGTATCTATTCAAAATAATACTATGCAAATATGATATTTTAATAATAGGAAAAGTCATTTTTGTTACACAAAAAAATTGGCACAAATTCGTCCTGAATAACTGCTAAATTTGTATTATCTTTTAATAATGGTATACATATATATTATTATCCAACAATTATTCATTATATATTTATCGATACTATTATAAAAGCATACACATTTTGGTGACAGTTAAAAATGAAACCTCTTCCAACTTACTAATATTCCTAAATTACCCAGTGGTAGTTACCCTTTAACTCGCCTAAAAGATTATTAAAAAAATAGATTTAAATGTTAATGAAGGAAAAACACGTTGCCACGTATTTCCATGTAACTATTGTCCCTCCCCACTCACTTACACGTGGAATAATTACCACCCTCGTGAACTGTTCCCACTACAATAAATTTGTAGTACTATAATAATAAAAATAAAAACGCATGTCCTTCCCGTAAATTCTATTTTCAATTTCATTCATCAACAAATTTTCCTAAGTAAAATTTTCTACAGTTATTTGTCAAGTCATAAACCCTTCTAAAAAAGATACATTTCTTTTAACTTTATTTTTACAATTCTAAATGCGTTTATCTCTTTGCTCACAAGCTCTGATCTATCTGTGTAATTTTAATTTTTAAACATGATAACCTTTGAATAGTTAAATGGTTAAGAATTTTGTACAAAATTTTATAAATTATCATTATGACAAAATTGTCCATGCATGGAGAATGTGAGACCACTAGATGATAGGATAAGTGTTACTTCTTTGTACATTTTAATTCTCTTCATTCTTTTCATGTAAATTGTGATTACCATTTTTTTACATTTGCACATTTGATAAATACTTATTTAACTTTTTTAATTAACATTTATTATTATTTTAATAAAAATTACATGCGTATCGAGAATATATCGTCCACTGATAATATAAAAATTTACATTCACGAGGAGCAAGTTATTTTGTTTTTGTTTTTTTTAATAGCTCAAGTGGAGCAAGTTTAATACATTTGTAAGTTTAAAAAAATATATATAAAAAAAAGTTTAATACATGTGGCCGTAGTTGGCCAACGCACCCCAGCCATGGTGGCAGTAGTAGCAGGAGTCAACACCGATCCACTGCTACTCTCACCGGTCAACGACAGATCAGACGGAGGCGATTTGATCCGACGGTCATGGGCTGAATCGAAGAAAACGTGGCACATTGCGGTGCCGTCGATGTTCACGCGCGTGGCCATGTTCTCGGTCACCGTCGTGACGCAGGCATTTGCCGGCCACCTCGGCGACCTCGACCTCGCCGCTATCACCATCGTCACCACCGTCATCATCGGCATCACCTTCGGCTTCTTGGTAAAAAAAATATTAACTTGCTTCTATTCCATAATTTTCAATCTATAGTTGCATATAAAGCTCCTGTGGAGAACTTGGCTAGAATATATATATATAAATATATATAATAAAGGATTGAAAGTTTATGCATACAAGTGAGCATAATTTTTCTACGCATTGCTATTCAGAATGCACTGTACCCATATTTTTAAAAAAAATCATTTTGACACCGCCACATATCCAATTTGTCATAGTTCGATAGGTAATAGATAGGAGAATCATACATATGTATACATATATATAAAATCCGCATCCTATAATAAATAATATAATTTGTCATCCGCAATTGCTTAAGCTTTTTGATAAAAAGGTATGACTTCAACTAATTTTGTATCAAGTCCCATGCTACCATTTGAAATAAGTTATTTGTATTTGTTGGCTCCAAAATACGCTAGAAGGGAGTGGGTGTCGAATTTAATAAATTGATGGTACCATATGACCTATAACACACCCGAATTTGTTTTCCTTCTAGTAATTACTCCTTGTGTTTCTAAATAATTGTCATTTAGAGAAATTTTGTTGCTCCATTTTATTTTACGTTTTAGAAACCAAAAATCCATTTATTACTATTATTATTTTCATTTTTGCCCATATTGGCTCAATCAAATTTCCGATGAAGGGTAAATGGGTAAAATATATTAATTTACTATAGTTGAAGCTATTTCATAACCTTCTTAATTATTGTGCATTAACTTTAAACCCTCTTTTCATATTAGTGTCGTTTAAGGTAAAGGCAAAAGGACTAAGAAATCCATTAAATAGCCTCGTTTTATATATAAAAAATAATGATACTTTACTTATTTTCCTTTGTTAAAATACTCAAAAAATTAATGTGTTGAGTAATTAATCGGAGTAAACTTGGGGAAAAATTACTCAATACAATCTTGGTTTTGTAAAGCGGTTGTTAATATGAAACAGAAAAATACTCTAGAACCATACTTAATAGGATTGAGGAGGTAATTATTTTGATATGTAGGGAGTATGATGGAACATTGATTATCAATGTTTCCATCAGTGAATCAATGATTCTTAATTAGGGACCAAGGACTCAATATCATGTTTACGGTGCATGAACAACCAAATTATCTTGCTCCCACTGCTGGAGAAAGCTTCAGGGTCAACCACCAACTATTGTATTCATTGATCTCCAAGTAAGGACTACAAATAAATAGAAAAACTAACTTAACTTGGACACACAAACATTGAAATTAACAAGCTTTAGATTTACAAAATTTTATATTAAATTAATGCTTGTTTAGATGCATCTTTTAAATAGGAAAGATGGAACTTCTTTTCTAAAAAGAAAAGAACAATTCATGTTTATCTGGCTTAAAACTTCTTTCCTTTTTAAGCTTTATTTGCATTGAGCAACCAAATGCATAGCAACTTTCGTAATACAATCAATATGAAAAAGAAGAAAGAAATAAGATACCGTTGACAAGCCACTGGTTAGGAAGAATACGAATCTTCAAAATTTATTCAATATCTTTTTGTATTTGTGGGGGAAGGAAAAGGCTATGATATCACCTGAGCTGCCTGTGGGTTTGCGTATACTCTTTTAACAATACGGGCCACATTGGTGGAAGAATCTGCTTCGTGCGTATGCTTGTAAGCCTTTTGTCCTTGAAACAGACCATGGCTTCAAATTAGAAATTTAGTTACCAATCATCCTTTCTTTTTTCGCACATGAGTTATCCATGATTCCTTATTTTTCCTAATTGAGCAAAGAAGCTGATCTCCAAGGCTCAGTTTGTTAAGAGATCTATAAAATGTTTTACAGTTGAAATGTGCATTAAAAAACTATTAGCAATAACCATTGGTTTTGGAAAATACTGTCATCGGCAAAAGGAGCCTGAATTCGTTTCACAAACGGGCAAGGTTTGTTTATTGAGTGTTCTATGCGTAAATGGTATAGAGAACATCTATGGAATACTTTGTAAGTCTGTTTGAAATGGCAGCGTTTTAAATCTGTGCGCGCTATTATTTTTGGTGCTCTAAAGATGAAATTTAGCTCCAATCAATGTTTAGAAAGTTACATTATCTCATCTTTGTTAAAGTTTTGAATCCTTTACTTCTTATAGCAATTATACTTACATCCTACAAAGAGTTTCCCTCGTCAAAATTATGTCAAAAAGATGTAGGTAACTTCATTTATTTGCAATCTATTCCTTGTTTTCTCTTTGTTAGCTAGGCATGGCAAGTGCACTTGAAACACTTTGTGGCCAAGCTTATGGCGCAAGACAGTACCATATGTTGGGAATATATATGCAACGCTCTTGGATAGTCCTTTTCGTTAGCTCGATCTTTATGTTACCTCTATACATATTTGCCACGCCCATACTCAAACTCACTGGCCAATCAGCAGCAGTGGCAGATCAAGCAGGTTTAGTGGCTCTATGGTTAATTCCTTTGCATTTCAGCTTCGGATTTCAATTCTCTTTGGTTCGCTTTCTACAGTGCCAGCTAAAAATGACTATTATCGCTCTGTTCTCCGGTGTGGGGCTTGCAATTCATGTGATGATTAGTTGGCTTTTCGTGTACAAGTTGAGAGTCGGTATAGTTGGCACTGCGATTACTATTGGTTTTTCATGGTGGATTTCGACTTTGGGGTTGTTTGGCTTTGTTGCTTTTGGTGGTTGCCCAAATTCTTGGACTGGTTTCTCAAAACAAGCTTTTTCAGGACTGTGGGAATTTTTCAGGCTCTCCCTTGCTTCTGGGGTTATGCTGTCGTATGGCTGTTTGTTTCCATATCTCTGTCTTAGCTTTGTTCAAATAGAAGTGATATAGTTTTTCTGATAAAAAATCTCTCCCAGACGGATTTCCAGAAGTACTAATTTGAGCAATTGTTTTAACATGATGCTTTAGGTTGGAGAATTTCTACTATAGAGTGTTGATTATAGTGTCAGGGAATATGACAAATGCTGAGGTTGCACTCAATGCGTTATCTGTCTGGTTGGATCTTTCGCCTTCTAGCATGTGTTTTTTGTTTCAAGTGGTTTTCAAGGTTTTTACTTCACGCTTTTTGTTTATTTTGTTTGACAGCATCACCATATTTGCATGGGAATCAATGATCTTCCTTGGATTTTTTGCTGCAGCTGGGTAAGTTTATGTTTCTCTTTCTGTTCTTTTTTTCTTTTGGAAATTTGCAGCTGCTTTTAGTTGATGATTGCAAATTTCTGTTCATTTCTCGGATTCTGTGATTGGTGCTGGGATTTTCCGTAGAAATAGTAACTGCAAACTTATTAACCTCCACTTGTAACACTGGAAAAGTTCATTACTTGTTGAACAGAATTTGGAGCAGTGGAAATCCAGTTGATTTATAATTATATGGAATGGGGGTGTTGGGGGTTTAGATCCAACGGTGCGGATTAGAGGTGCCAAATAAGATTTTGTTTTGAGCGGGTATAAAAATTCATATTTTAAAAATCCCCATCATCTGTGTATCAAGGGCAGCCCCCCCGAATCCTAATCCTAAGGATATGTTACCGAAGAAATTTACTTTAGAAATATTCTATTTACTTATTGATTTGGGCATACAGGGTACGTGTATCTAATGAGCTCGGAGCAGGCAATTCGGAAGGTGCCAAGTTTGCGAGTATTGTCTCAGTATGCAATGCTCTACTCTTGGGTCTTTTATCTTGGATCATGATAGTAGCCTTTCCAGACAAGCTTGCAATGATATTTACCTCAAACACTTCTGTTATCGAAATGGTAAAAGAGCTGTCAATGTTGTTGGCTTCTACTGTTCTCGTCAACAGTATTCAACCAGTACTCTCGGGTATGTATCCATATAGATTCTAAATTTGTGGTTTATTTTTTCCGTTTCTGTATCACTGCTTCTTGTTAGGTGTGGCGGTTGGATCTGGTTGGCAATCGCGGGTGGCATTTATAAATATTGGTAGCTACTATTTTGTCGGGGTCCCTCTTGGGGTTCTCTTGGGCTGGTTGTTTGATCTGGAGATTAAGGTAGGTGATTACTCAATCCTAATTATTAAGATTGTTGACGTGAAAATATAACACAGGCCCAGTTTTGAATCTTTTGATACCGAGTTACGAGAAAAAGTTTCCTCACAGAATATGACATGTCTTCCGGTGGTTATGAAACACGTTCGGTAAGTGCAAATTTGGATGATATTTTCACTCTCGTTACATGCACTTACAACCACGATCGGATGAACGTAGTTGTTTAGATATTTATTATTTCTGTTGATTTTTCAAAAACCTTGGAAATTTAGTAGATTGAGACATGGCAACCTGATGCTTAAAATCTTATTTGCATCAAAGAAGTGTTTGTTTTAATAATCGCACATGGTTCTTTTTGATTAAAAAAAAAAAAAAAGATTTTCTGATCAAAATAATTTTTTAGTTCGGCTACAAATAAATTGTTTTCGATGTATTGCACAGGCAATCTGGACTGGGATGATCAGTGGGACTGTGGTCCAAACTGTGATATTAGGGTTCATCACTGCAAAATGTGACTGGCAAAAATTGGTAATATTGATTAAATAATCACATACTAATAATATGCAGACTTATAAAAGTGAAAATATTTTTTTTCATCTTGTTCATGAAATGAATTAGTTAGTGTCTTATTGGCTGCGATATTATTACCTGCAGGCGCAAAAAGCCCTTCTTCATGCAAATCAAGATGCAACCAGTTGATGATTCCAAAATTCTCTGTTACCAATGTATTAATTCATTGCTTAATTATTTTTTTAAAAATTCTTCATATGTGATGAATTCACTTTTTAATAAAAGTAATGTATATATTTAAGAAATGGATATCTTTGTTGCTAGTGTAGAAATAAATTTAATTTCCTTTATCCTCATGTTGTGTGGATCGTTTCGTCTTTAGGTTTGTTCCAATCCATCTTCGTTTGCTAGATCAAATCCCAAGCTCAATATCCGAGATTTTGAAGCTTTTTGGCGTGGGGTTTCAGGACGCCAATTAACGAGGAATGAATTATGGTAAACAATACGCTCTAACTTAAACTTGAGTATTTGTTGTATGTGATCATGTATGATACTGTAGTTGAAGTGGGAATTGATACTTTCCCTTAGATGAATGTGCTTTCATATTTATATTATGAGTGCTAATTGAACTATTATGCATTGTGGGACACTGTAGTGGAACGTGAATTGATACATTCATTAGAATTAATATTGGAATAAATGCTAGATGTAACAACCCGAAATTTCACAACACATCCCGAGCAAGTTGCTCACACAACATCCCACATAATGAAAAGAAATAAATTTCAAATAATCATTTAAGTTCTTATCATCTTATAAAATATCTTTTGGGGCTAAAACAATTGCCCAATTTTTTTGAAAATACCAAAATTCTCATAACCAATACTATCTTGGCTCAGCGGCCAACAATTTTTTTGAAATAAACAAAATATTATTCTTGAAATACAAATGTAAAGAAAACTACTATCCACAGACCCGAGTGAGCTTCACTAATTCTAATCCTGAATGTCAACTCCAGCTACTTCCGCCCCTGCTTGGGATACAAAATAACCCTAAATAGGCGGGTAGTTTTACTATACTTTCGTATAGAACAACAAGAAAATATATACTTGGGAACATGAAAAACCAAAGCACAACAACATACATCTCAAAACAACTACTCGAAGAAGAAAGTACTCATATAAATTACACCACATTTATTCTCTTACGATACTCAGTTATAATGTTTCTATACTTTAACACCACATTTTAACACACACACTCCATGGATTACACCTCTCCTGTGACTTTATGCATAAATGTTTAATGGATAGATTTCGCTAGCTTGAGTCCTACTCAGAATCCATAAATACTTTAAGTCTCGCTTAGAATCTATAAACGTCCCTTGGTCCCATTTAGAACCTATAAACATTACAAAATTTAGAGAGTTAATCCACGACACCCCCTAAACACAAACACAATTACGTTCACTTTAATATCGTTTCTTTTCCAATTTATGTTCTTATTACCACTTTTACTCGTTTGATAGCATAATCCATTACCTCTTCACATAATAACTCAAGTCTACCATATATTAGGGCTGATAGTATAATCCATTATCCTCTTCATGTAATAGTTCAAGTCTACCATACATTACGATTCAAAAACCCATAACCGCAACTCATGAACATAATTACATAAAGACTCGTGGTTCTAATCACAATTATAGTAAACTCTAACTGCACCTGAGATTGAGTGTGCGACTCCTCGATAATTTTAATAAGAAGACCTAACTTCCACCTCTATCAGAAACACCACCAATTTTACAATCACCTATATAAAAAAACTTGCATAATTCGCTCTCAATTGACTAACTAAATACCAACATATTGATTTACCCAACTAGGGCTTACTAGGAGATAAAGAGATTCGGAATGGATTCGAAAGAAAATTACCTATTCATGATAAGAACGAAGAGTAGAACTAGATCGTCAAACGGAGTCATATCCTATGCGTTCTTGATGATTTTGCCACAAAATTTCGTCCCTCTCCCTCTCTAATCTTCTCTTGGTTTGTGGATGAGCTTTTTAGGTGTATTTGGTTTGCTTCCACACATGAAAATATCAACTCAGAATTTTAACAACTCGATTGATCAAACTATTGCTTCGATCGATCGAAGTCATCAAAGTCCACTGGCCAAATTTTCACCAGTTTGATCAATCGAACTATTTCTTTGATAGATCAAACTCCACTCTGAATTAACTTTTAATCAAAATAAGAAAGTCGTAGATAATTGAAGTAGCTTTCCAAAAAAAAAATTAGACCTTTATCGGAGTTACAGTTAAGGAGTTATGCCTAAAATTCTAAACTACTATTTAGAAAGTATTATTCACAAAGTTACTTCACTTTGTTTGAATTTCTAAACTCATCATGCTTTTCCTCAACACTTGTTACATTGTTATACATAACATTTCAAGTTTGTAAACATTAAAGGCATTAGTAGGGCCTTACACTTAAAGTAGGTTTAACAAGACTAATTGACTTGTGTAGTTAAA
>MKEJ01060105.1:0-11894 GCA_001753735.1 Embelia ribes
CAGTCTAATTCCTAACACAATCTTTAAGATTGGGCCAGGATGATCAAACGGGACAAATATGCTTTTGAATGTAATCAAATTACCCTCACCAATTGGTGTTTCAATTGAAACTATGGTGACTAAATAGAAATTATACTAAAACTATAGGGACCATTTATGTAATCCACTCGAACTTTTATACGCTGAACCCTACCAAATCCTATTAGAATGGGACCAAGGGGGCTCAAATTCATTCCTAATTTTAGCTCCTTGCATGCAGATGTTAGGGACGGGTTTATTTTTAAATTTAATCTAACGATTGTAGATAAGTATAATTTTTTATATCATAAATGACGAATTAAATTTAGGGTAAATTAAACCATTAAAACAGTAAATTTGAGCCACTCAAATAAAAATACTGTGTGGGCCTTCCCTATTCCATTAGAAAGTGATCCTATAAGCATATGGCACTAACTTTCTTATTTAGTGACTGCTACGTGGCATTGAGAATAATTAATTAGAAACCACAAATTTGGGATTGCTACACGTAATGAAAACATATATGCGTTATGACTAAGGATTAAAGCTACTTATATGTTTATGGAATTAATAAAAAGATGCTTTAGACAATATAATAATTTCTAATGAGTAATACGGAAGAATAATAAAGGATTCTATTCTTCGTAAGTCTTAAATACGTGATGTGTGATTATTTATATGTGTGGATTTCCACATATTTGAAGCTGTGCCATTCGTTCAAATCTGTTAGCATAAAATATCCAAAATTAAATTCACAATATATTATGTCACTAATTAGAGACAATTTACATTTGGTTCTATGGAAGACTTTACGATTGGTTCCTGAAATGGCTGATTGGATATGCAGTACTAACTAAAAATTATTATCTCTCTCTAAAATAAAAGTAAATTGATGGGTAAGCAAATTGAAGTAAAGTACCTCTATAAATTCAAAGGATCCCATGTTGAACTCGGTTCAATACAAAGGGTTAATACATAGTAATGCTGATATTTTTTAAATATGGTTTCTTAAATTTTACTTTTCAAAGTTAATTCTAAAACTGGGTATAATTTTAGTGTTTGGTAAATAAATTTTAAAAGTTACTTTAATAAGTATTATAATGTTTGGTAAAGTGGTATTTTTTATTGTATTGTTAAAAGAAAAAAATAGGTATGTAAGAAATATAATTGAGATTATTATAATAATTAATAAAAAAAAGTAGAAACAACTTTCAAACCATCCCTAAATCTGCTTCCAAAAGCACCATTAGAAAAGTAAAAACAGATTATTAAAAATATGTATTTTAGAATTTACCAAACACCTCATACCACAATTTTCAAGAAGAAGAAAAATTACAGAAATAACCAGCAAAAAGTAACCCCAAACTAACCCTAAGTCATTTCAAAATCCTTTTTAAATTTATTTATTTAGCCTTTCCAAGTAAATTAAAATGCTCGTATTAAAATGTATACATGGAAAAAAAAAACTTATATATTTGAGAAATAATAACACACGACATTAAGTAAAGCTTTTGTAAAAAAAAAAATAGAGTTTGACATGACGATGTATTATGTTCAATCTTTTTTTGAACCTAATTCACTCCTGGGACTTGTTCCCCTGATTTAATAAACAAAGGTTAAACTCTATGTTGTAGTATGTATTATATTTTCAGATACTAACAATTTATATTTATGGTGCGTTTGGTGTAAAAAATTTATTGAGAAAAAATATGACAAAAAAACATATTATACTTAAATTCATATTTTTTTATTAAGAAATTTTTATTTTCATCATATTTTTCTACGGGGAATCATTCGACCAATAAGAAAGTTAATTTTAATGGAGTGAATCCTCGGTTAATTCCAATTTATGTAGAGTACAACAGCTTTCTTAAAAAGCGTAAATGAAATAGTGCAATATCATATAAATCATTAATTAAATCATTTGATAATATCTCATTCATCTTGTACAATATTAAGTAATTTTATCTCATTCATCATGTACAATTGGTTTCTGAAATGGCCTCTTTCTTATTTCTCCTCATTTCAATATTAAAATTTCTAGTGTAAAATTTTTTATTTATAATTTTTTTACATAGAATTTTGTAATTATACACAATGGGTACGCTCTTGCGACAACATTAACTCCGAAATTGAATGACCCTGGTTCGCTGTAATTATTTTATTTGTGTAGCAATGTACTATTTTTTCGCCTTCTTTGCTCTTTTATTTTACTCTCACTATTTTATTAATGGAAAATAATGACAGTAATATTACTATATGAATAATAAGTTTTAATCACAAAGTACATTGGAATACTGCTCCTCATATAGCTTGTGAGAATGGTTACATATAAGTTGCATTGACCAATAATGTCAAGAATCGGTCTGTCAACCACAAAAATTTGTCTCGAAGAGAATTTGTATCGAAATGGTATTGGAATGGTTATTGAAGACTCAAATCAAGGTAAATGTGATTCACGTCCTTAATTTCAAGCAATGTTTGATAGTGTATGACCTATTCAATTTGTAAACAAACATAGAAATTGAATGACAAAATAATTTTTACTCAACTTCGAATGTTTCGATTACAAGGATAATATGATTTATAAGTACTGGAATTGCTTCAAACTATGTTACTGCTACTCATAATGCTAAATTACAACTACTCCTAGATAAAACCTGTATTTGGGAGTCTGAAAAGAGATAGTTCGCTTTGCATTTTTCTTCAGTCTTATAGAATTTGAGTATAACTGCTTTCAATCACTTGGTGTTATTGTTGGCCATACGGTTTGATCCAATAGTGATGATTTGAACTCTTTTTCTAACCGTTTTGCTGCCTCTGATGTTACTGAGACATGTGTCCCACTTCATTCGCATGTCAACATGTTTTGTTGTCACATTGGTTTAATTGGCTATCTTCATTGTACTGGTTTACTTGGTTATTCCACTGGTATTTCAATGTTAACCTTTTAGAGGTTCAGTCAAGTGTTAACAAATATTTTAATGTGATTAAATAATATTCCAATAGATTAACCCTTTTTTTGGGGTTAGTTTAGTTAAAAAGGAAATAGTTTAAATTAACCAATCCTTCATCACAAACTTAATTAATCAAGGTAGTATAATTAATTAATAACTAATCAATCGTGTGTCATATGCTTCGATTAATCGCAACAGTGCAAATAAGAATTGTGCGATTAATTATTATTCAACACTTGGAAATAGGCAATATTAATCAATTAAAAATGGAGTAAATATATTCATAAAATATTTCTTCATTATTAATTATTCCCTTGCAATGGGTAAGCACAATGCTATAAAAGGTGAAAAAATATTGCAGAGAAAAAGACCGTAGTGTATATTTAATAAAATAATATCCACTGCAAAATAATATTTGTTAAAGAAAATGAAGATAACAAATATATGAATGAATTGTTTATTGATTAAATGAATAAAATTATACAATGAGAGGCCTATTTATAGGTAAACATAAGAGCATAAAAAGGTAAAAATGTGTTCTAATAATTATAATATATATTAATCGATATCCTGAAGATATTAACACATGTTCATATTTCAATCATAATAAATTGGAGATATTAAAATATGTTAATATATCAACATCCTCCCTCAAACTCAATGTGATAAAATTATTCTAAATTGAGTTTGTGAACTAGATACTTGAGACGATCAGGTAGGAATGACTTGGTAAATATGTCGGCAAGCTAATTAGCATAAGGTACATAACGAAGGTGCAGAATTCCAACCTGTAAATGACGACGAATGAAGAAACAAACAATCTCGATGTGCCTAATCTTGTCTCTTAGAACATCATTATGATGAACCTGAATCGCACTTTGATTATAAAAAATAAAGAAATGATGGAAGATAGTGGAGCTCTCATATTTGCAAGAAGTTGCCTAAGCCATAACAACTCAGCAGTGGTGTCACCAATAGCTCTAAATTCAGCCTCAACAACCTACTTTTTAACATGCCAAAAGATCAATGAAGAACCAAAAAGAAAACAAGAACCATTGGTAGATCGACGTTCTGTAGGATCAGCCGCCCAATCAACATCAGAATATGGACATAACTCTAAGCAAGACTTAGAGGAGAAATGGAGACCATGGTATATAATTCATTTGATGTATCGTAAAATCTGAAAAACCATTGCATAATAAGTATAGCGAGGTTGATGCATGAATTGACATACAATGTGAATAGCATAATCAATATCAGGTCAAGTGACGGTGAGATAAATAAGGCTTCCCATTAACTAGCAATAAAGAGCAACATTATCCAGAGGCTTGCCTTCAGTAAGATTGAGACAAGTATTGTATTCCAAAGGAATACCCATCGTCTTATTGTTTGTCAACCCAATTTTAGCAATCAGATCAGAAGAATACTTAACGTGGGAGAAATAATACCCATCATCAGTAGAGTTGACTTCAATTCCAAGAAAATAGCGAAGAGAACCCAAATCTTTCAGCTTAGACTTTTGGCAAAGAAGACGTTGCAAGATGTGATTAGCAGCGTATTCATCACCAGTAATCATTATATCATCAACATATATAAGAACAAGAATTATACCAGCGATCTTTTGCGAATAAATAGTGCATGTTCATTTAGACTAGTTAAAGATCATATAGTACACAACGAAAGTGATAAACTTTGTGTGGAGGGTAATGATAACCAGGAGGTGGCTTCATATATACTTTCTTAGTGAGATCCCCATGTAAAAAAGCATTTTTAACATCCATTTAAAATAAAGGCCAGCGACAAACTGCCGAAATGGAAATTAATGAAAGAAACGATGTTAGATGGGCAATTAGGGCAAAGTTTTCCTCTTAATCGATGCTGAATTCCTATGTAATCCCCTAAGTAACAAGGCAAGTCTTATATAGATTAACTATACTATCATAATAAGTTTTAATCTTGTATACCCACCAATTGCCGACAATAGTCTTACCAACGGGAAGATCAACCAAGTCCAATGTATGTTTCTGCTTAAGAGTATTAAGTTCATCTGCCATGGCTTGCTGCCAACGTAGGTTAACACTTTCCTTGCGATAAGATGTAGGTTTATGAAGATTGACAATAGTAGCATAACAATGATAATCTTGTTTCCACCCAGGAGTTTTTCTTACTCGATAAGAATGCCAAGATGTTGGTAAAGGGACATTTTCCGGAATTGCAGGCGAGATAGGTAAAGCCGTAGGGGTTATCAAAAACCATTGTAGGGGGGTCAGAACCCGCTGTAGGGACATCAGAAAGAGGGGTGGAATCACGAGGATTACTATCATCAGACTCAGCAGGAAATAGTGTACTATAACTGTTGCCAAGGGAATATAGATCTGCCAATAAATCGGTAAAAATACGAGTGTCAGACGATAATGATTGAACGGTGATATAGATGTAAACATCTTATATTCCCAAAATACAACATGATGAGAGATGCATAGGCATTTTGAAACTGAATCAAAACAACAATAACATTTATGTTATATGTCATCCCCCAGAAAACAACAAAGACAGGCTCGAGGTTCCAATTTTGTTCTTTCATAGGGTTGATTGAAGAACCAAACACACACAACCAAAAGATTTGAGACCATGATAGAGAGGCGAAGTACCATATAAAAGTTAATAGGGTAACATATTTTTTAGAAGTGGTGTAGGGATAAGATTAATGACAAAGATGGCCCCCAAAAAATATTCAAGTAAGGAAGAAGAAATGAGCAAAGCAGGAACTATATCTAGGATATGATGATACTTGTGTGGATGTACCAACATAAGATCATTGAATGATGCTACCATACTATCATGTAAAGTCAAGAAATTCATAATCACGATATTCCATAGCATTATTTGTTCGAAAAATCTTGACGGGCCGGGAGAACTGCATTTGGATCATGTTGTAAAACTCAAAATATATTTTAGCAAGCTCAGATTGATTTTTCATAAGATATATCCATGTAAAGCGAGAAAAATCATCAACAAAAATGACAAAATATTTAGATCCTCCCATAGTAACAGTACGGGAAGGTCCCCAAATATCATAATGAATAAGATGAAAATGAGCAACGGAAACCGAATCACTTTTGTTGAAGGTAAGGCTAGTTGTTTAGATAGTTGATACGTCATACAATCAATATGATTATCTTGGACATAACCTAAAACACCGATAGTAATCAAAGAACGTAAACAATTCATAAAAATATAACCCAAATGAGCACGCCAAAGACTTAGTGTAGAATTAGTGGAAGCAGTAACTAGGTTTGAAGAAGCAATGGTTAGATTTGGTAGTGATAAAAAATCCTGCAGTTGGAAAAGACGTCCTACTTTATGGTTTATCCCAAAAACCTCTCCTATCTTGGGATCTTAGATTGAGCAACCATGCAAATAGAAGATCGTGTTGAGTCCAAGATCATATAATTGTCCAACAAAATTAAGGTTTATGCTTAATTTTGACATAAGATATGTATGTGATAAATTAATTGAGCAATTGGAAATTGTGCCAATGTGACTAACTTGCATAGGAGATCCATTAGCAGTATATATAACATGTGTATGTGTGTGAGATTCTTTACTTGTAAAGCATATAGAATCACAAGTCATGTACTTGTGATGACAACAACTGGAATTAAGGAACCAATAGTTCCCTAATGTGGTTGAAAGAGCTGCACGCCATGCTAGGATATGTTTGGAATAATATATAATCTGTAGTAACATAAAAACCAAATAAGTGATAGTCAATAAACTTCGAACTGATTGATGTTCATTGGTGGGAGAGACTAAAGTTACAAAAGAATGAGAGTGACCACCACTGCATGGACATTCATTATCAAAGTGACCTGATTTGTGACAGAGACGACATAGTCGAGTGGGACAATCTCGAATAAAGTGGTCGTATTTGTGACAGTATGCACATATAGTGTGTATAGCGGACATAATCTCAAACTGGGCAAAATATGAACAAATAGTTATCACATGATGAATTCGGAAGGCTTAAAAACATTAAGAACTAATTAGGCTTCATTTAAAAATAGTGAATAAGCTAGAAAATTGGTTAATCATGAACTGGTACAACTAGTAAATCACAAACCATTAGTCCCAATAAATCGTAAACTGATAGAACCAAAGATGCGATAAAACCAGTGAACCATTGCAAAAATGAACCGGAGAAAGGGTTTACTGATCAACGAAGGTAAAGCAGTGGTGGTGATAACTGATTAGCGAAGTTGATGTGGTGGTGGCACGACGATGGTGATGACAACGATAATGGTGATACAGTGGTGATTATCTGGTGGAGGTGGAGGCGTGATGATGATTATACGTTGGTGACTGGTGGAGGTGGAGACTGATGACGGTGATGACTGGCAGAGGTTAAAACACGACGATGGTAACGACAATGATGATAACTATGGTGATCTGGGCTGATCTGGGTTTATTTGGTTGACAATGATGACGATTGTATTGTGATAGTGGTCAACCTACAACGGTGACAATGATTTGGGTTGACGATGATGACAATGATGTTGCGGTAGTGTTAAAACAATGGCGGCGGCGGCGGTAGTGGCAAGGTGTAGCAACGACGGCAACAATAATGCAACGGAATTAAAATATATCTGTGAGGTTTCAATATGCTATAAAAAATACTAACTCTTATACCATGCTGTTGAATGAGATAAATTGAATATATACAATAATTGGATATTGGATGAATTAATAAAATTGTACAACGAGAGGCCTAATTATAGGTAAACGTAACATGTTAATATCTTAATCATAATAAATATGAGATATTAATATATGTTAATATCTGAATATAAATTAGGATAATTATTTGTGGATGGAAAAATATAATAAATAGATAACAAACAACCACAAAGTGTATCAAAATAGCTAACAAAATATAAAAAATTAACTTAGATTATTATTTTAGAAAGAGGGATATTTTACCTTGACGCTAAGTCTAGTTTGATGGTTTTTGCTTCATAGGAGATTTTCCCATAGAGAAAGATTCGCTTGATATAGATAAAATTTGAGTGTCATTCGTTGTATATTTGTAATAGGTTAGGCTTTCTATGCCTTGAGAGTATTTTTTAATATTTTTCAGCCAAAATATATAAATTAGTAAGTTTGAAATTATGGATTATTGTAAAACAGTAAGGTTGGCGGCTAATTGGTAGGCCTAGCTTCATTTATTGCCGTTGAATTATCAGTCTCGTATATGCCAATGTAAGGCAAGAACGGAGGTAGGAGGAAATAAGGGGAGTAATTTCCCCCCAACTTCCAGAATTCTAATAAGAACTACCGCACCAATAAAAACAAAGTTTTGAGTGGCAGAGTTGGTATGAGTACGCATAGGTGTACCCAAATCACAAGTTTGGAGTTTCATTGATGGCTCTATATTTTTTCTTAATTTTGGAAATCTAATTTCTTTATTTGGGTTTGCTTGTATTTTAATTTTAAGCTTCTTGTTGTTGGTCTTGTTTAAATGTGGTGTGGCTTGTGGTAAATATTATTTTAATATTTTAAATAATCAATTATTTTTGTTTTATAATACTTACTAATAGTTATAAAATATTTTTGTTGCAATGTAATGAAATAATTTAGTGATTTATTTAATATTTCATTTTGTAAAATATTATTGTGATATTAGTTGGTTACAATTCTAAATAAGTTTAAATGGAAAATTTGACATTTCACTTTTTAAAATTTTATAAATCATAAATATTTGAAGAAAAAATATTTGCAATCATATACTATGGCTAATTCTTCTTTTAAAAGAATATATTAAAGAAATTTGACCATTTAGTGACTCAAATTCTAAAATCAAGAAATTCGTAGGCAACATTTTTTAGTTTCAATTTTTTTATAAAATCATGGAAATAGCACCACAATTGATGATAATAAATAAATTTTGCCTCTTTCGGAACTCAAATTCTAGCTCCGTCCCTGATATGAGGCACCAAATATAGATAAACGCAAAAAGAGAGAAACTGAGAGAGAATAAGGAAATATGTTGAGTGCTTTGCAATATTCTCTCAATGATAAAAACATAACAATGATATCAATCATATGGATTAACCTAACCCTAAAGTATTGCGGGACCAGGTAACCTGAAATGTTGCAGAACTACGTAAATCTTGCGTCTCCTATTTTTACTTTTCAGCAGTTTACTTTACTTGTTTATGACATATTTATAATATGTTATCAATACGAGTTTCTACTAAAAATATTTTCAAACTCTACAAAAAATATTATAAATTTATCATGATATAATTGTCAAATGATTTTGTATATATATCTTTTGTGCTTTAATTATGTTCATATTGAAAAATGTTTTACACGCGACAAACAATCCCGCACAATTATTTTCTATTTGCTTTATTTTGATCTTTGCACAATTGGTATATGCAGATGGAAGACCAAATGGTTTCAGAAAAACTAAAAAGATGTACATATAGCCACGCAAACTTTCGCCCGCACCAATTGTATAGATTAATGCTCATTGAATTTTATTTAATATTTGTAATTTCGTCCAAAGATTTTTTGAAAGTTTCGTTTGCTTCCTCTTAAATTGGAAATTTCACATGCCAACCCCCAATATCTACATCATGTTATATGTGGCACACAAATAAGAGTCTTGCTGATGCTTTATTTTTCTCTGTTGGGAAAGCTAAATTTTCATGGAAATCCTAAAGGTTACTTTGCACCTTGTCAGTAAAGTTATTATGATTTTGATATGAATTATTTTATTTGAAATACTTACAAGACCACCCTTAAAAGTGTATTGTAAATAGCAATTTTACAGCGAACCTATACTTTTGATTACATCATTAACTTTAGGCTAAAGAGGGTTTTCAATAACAAACTAGTCTTTAGTGCTTATGTTGTTATACTTTGACTTTCAAGAGGATGTACCAATAACCCTATATTTATTTATAAGGTTTTATATATATTTGAGATTGAATCTCTTTGGAAAAATATCAATAAATCTAGAAGATTGATGATCAAATAATTCTTGAAGGATTAATTTTGCTTCTTTCTTATTAGAGCACGACATTTAATTTGAAGCTCCTAATCAATCCAGAAGATTGATAGTAATATAATTCTTGAAGAATTAGTATTTCTCCTTAATCCTTAGAGAGGATTTAAGTTTAAAATCTAAATCAATCTAGATTATTGATATTTGTGTAATTTCTGAAGAATTAAAATTTATATTGTTGATTAAATCAATTTCGAAGGTTGATTGCCAATTAATACTTTAAGAATAACAAATCAGTCCTGAAGATTGATTATCACTATTCTTAAAATTTTGTTCATTAGCCATGTTTATATTTATTTTATTTGTTTTAGTTTCATTTGGCTAATATTTTTTCTTATAGCTATAGAAGCATCTGCATTATTACAATTGTGTATATTTATCATAACGGTTTTACAGTTATACATTTTAAATATTATTGTTGTAAATTAGATGATTTCCACAGTAACTCATCAAGCTTAAAATGTTTTCTCTAAACATTTGTACTATTTAATTTCTTGAAGTAAATGGGATTCAAATGACTCATTCTACTAATGAAGTGTATTAATGCCTTAGTTATGAGAATTACCGATATTGATAAATTTCACAAGAGCGAATGTTAAAATAAAGGATGTAAAATAGTCAACAAAGTTTCCCCATATATGGAAGGCCAACAAAGAAGCATTCAACATTTTTAAACTCATTAGTTCAGTGGATTCTTTATATGCCTTAATAAAAATAAAATAAGAAAAAGAGAAGTACTTGTTGTTTCACAAATTATTTCAATTTATGATATGTTTGGAATTCTACTAAATTTTGATTTGAGATATTTTTAGGTCAAATGTGTGAATACGAAAGTAATATGAATGGCTATATCTCAATTGTTACACATTATGATGATAAAATAATATATGCCAGTCATTGATTGAGCTCAACGTGGATTGGGATATGATTTTATTTAATTGTCACAATGGTACCATAACATTTCCAGAAATAAATGTAATTGCACATGATAGTTGCAAAGATATTGCAACTTTTACTTGGACAAATATAATTGCACATTATGGTAGACTCAATTATGACCAATCGGCTTATGAATGTGGCAGTGAACAAGGGAGTGGGGATTGTCTACCTTGTTAGTTCATACGAATTAAATAATAAAGGGAGAGCCTGCATGTATGTGCCCCCTAACGATTGGTATACTGATAAAGAGAGACCATGCAGTATGTGCTCTCTAATGCCTGGCTTACTTGCAAATGAAGAGCTATTTGGATTAGCCCATAATAAATGATATACTAGTGAAGAGAGAAGCTTGCTTAATGTGTCTTTTATTGATTGAAATCAGTGGTGTGTTGGAACGCAACAAAAAAATCCTGCTCAGAATCTGCTAATAACATGTATATATACTATCAAAAATTAATTACGTTTTACATATAGATTAGAGCTATACCTACGAGATTTATTTTCTGAATCTCGTTATTTCAAAATCTAAATTGATTATATTTCGGAAGAACCATTGTGCCTTCGATCTTCTACTGTATTAGCCGTAATACCTTACTCCGGATGAGAGGATGGGCTCTCAATATACCTAGCAGAAAAAGAAAACACTTTTATGTTCTTTAAATTTAAATATGATTTCGTGTTTTTCTTTTTCTGTCATAGTAAGCATATTTATATAGGCTACAGTAGGGATTAGTGAACAACTGAAGAGCTATCTTATATAGATTCAAACTTATCTTATCTCATCAACCAAGCTAGTCCTTGTCCATATAAGTCGTAATCCATTCCACTAACCGATTGCGACTGACTTCTCTCTTTACATATCCAAATTTAATTTGGTTTCATTATCAATATTGTTTAATTTTCTCCCC
>MKEJ01060106.1:0-13930 GCA_001753735.1 Embelia ribes
CTAAGAACTATAAAACTGAGCTAGTAGAATTTGTTGAGAAATAATATTTATGAGTATGTGCATCACCTAGCTATTTATGTGAGTAGTTATAAATATGTTTCATACTATTGTGAATTCTCTGGTTAATGGTTGCAAGCATAATTTCTTGAAATTCTAGATTCGCAAATTCAATAAACCTAACTAACTATTTGGGCTATTTTGTTTCTTTGTGTTGTTTTTTCCTTTTGTAAAACCCCAAGCAGGAATAAGTATTGATGGACCCCGTAATCAGGATCAGAGTTTGTAGTGGAGCTCACTCGAATTGATGGGTAGTAGTTATTCATGTTTATTTTAAATTTCAGAATTGTAAGCCATTGAGCCAAGAGTTGTTTTTTAGTTTATTCTAGAACTAGTGATAACTAATTTTGTTTTTTTATTTTCATGTTACAAATAAATGGGCAAAACTATTTTTAAGCCTGGCATGATATTTATGAGATGTTCAGAGCTATGGTTATTTGGGATTTGGTTTCTTTTATTTACATGTGTTGTATGAGTCATGTGTTAGGGATGTATTTTAAATCCTAGGGCATGACAGTAAAGATGATATCAAATTGAGTTTGTGAACTAGATCCTTAAGACGACCAGGTAGGAATGACTTGGTAAATATGTCAACAAGCTAATTAGTAGAAGGCACGTAATAAAGGTATAGAATTCCAGCCTGTGCATGATGATGAATGAAGAAATAATCAGTCTCAACATGCCTAATCTTGTCTCTTAGAATATCATTAAGAGCAACCTGAATCGCACTTTGATAATCATAGTACAAGGAGATGCTAGAATATTGTGGAGCTCCCATATCTGTGAGAAGTCGCCTAAGTCATAACAACTCAGCAATGGTGTCACCAAGAGCTCCAAATTCAGCCTCGATAGTAGAACTCACAATAACAATATGCTTTTTACTACACCAAGAGATCAATGAAGCACTAAGAAGAAAACAAAAACTAGTGGTAGATCGATGATCTATAGGATCACTCGCCTAATCAGCAATGGAGTATAAACATAACTCTAAACAAGTCTTAGAGGAGAAATGGAGGCCATGGTATATAGTTCCCTTGATATATTGTAAAATTTGAAGAACGGTTGCATAATTAGTAGAGTGAGATTGATGCATGAATTGGCAAACAATGTGAATAACATAAGCAATATCTGGTCGAGTAACGGTAAGATATATAAGGCTTCTCACTAACTGGCGATAAAGAACAACGTTATCCAAAGGAGTACTCGCTGTCTATCAACCCAGCAATAAACCAGAGGTATACTTAACTTGGGATAGATAATACTCGTCATCAGTAAATCCAAGAAAGTAGAGAAGATAACCCAAATCCTTCATCTCAAAATTTTGGCTAAGAAAACATTGCAGGGTGCGAATACCAGCAGTATTGATAATTATATAATCAACAAAGATAAGAACAAGAATTATACCGGAGGGCCATTTTGCGAATAAATAGTGGAAGTTCATTTGGGCTGACATAGAAACTATGTTGAGTAACAATTGAGTTGAATTTAGAAAATTAAGTATGGGGAGTTTGTTTGAGACCATATAGTGCACGAGGAAGGTGACAAACTTTATATGGAGGATGATGACAACGAGGAAGTGGCTTCATATATACTTCCTTAGTTAGATCCCCATGTAAAAAGGCATTCTTAACATCCATTTGAAATAAATATTAGCGACGAACTACAGAAATGGCAATTAATGAACGAACCAATGTTCGATGAGCAATTGGGGCAAAGGTTTCCTTATAATCGATGCCGTATTATTGTGTGAACCCCTGAGCAACAAGGTGAGCCTTATATAGATCAAATGTACCATCAAAATGAGTTTTAATCTTATATACCTACAGACTGCCAATAATATTCTTATCAACAGGAAGATCAACTAAGTCCTAAGTATGTTTCTGCTAAAGAGCATTAAGTTCATCGGTCATGACTTGCTGCTAACGTGAGTCAACACTAGCCTTGAGATTAGATGTGGATTCATGAAGATTGGTAATAGTAGCATAACAATGATAATCTTGCTGCCAACAATGAGTTTTTCTTGCTCGAGAAGAATGTCGAGGTGTTAGTTAAGGGACATTTTCTGGAATTGCAGGTGAGATAGGTAAAATCGTAGGGTCATCAGAAGCCATTGTAGGAGCATTAGGAAGAGAGACATCAAAAGCAGTTGTAAAAGCGTCAGAAGATTACTATCATCAGAATCATCAAGAAATAGTGCATTGTAACTGTTGCCAGGGGAATGTAAGTCTGCCGATAAATCGGTGAAAATATGAGTGTCAGACGATAATGAGTAAGTGGGTGATATAGAGGTAAACATTTTATGTTCCTGAAATACAACATGATAAGAGATACGGAGTTACTTTGAAACTAGATCAAAACAACGATAACCTTTATGTTCTATGCCATACCCCAGAAAACAACAAAGATGGGCTCGAGATTCCAATTTTGTTCTTTCATGAGGTTGAAGAAGAATAAAATAGATACAACCATAAGGTTTGAGACCATGATAAATAGGTAGAATACCATGTAAACGTTCATAGGGTGACACATTTTTGAAAAGTGGTGTAGGGATACAATTAATGACAAACATGATTGTAAGACCAGTTTAATCCAAAAAAATGTTCAGGTAAAGCAAAAGAGATGAGGAGAGCACTAAGTGTATCTAGGATATGACGATGTTTGTACTCGGCATGACCATTTTGTACAGTTGTGCCAGCACAGGATCGTTGAATGATGCTACCATGTTGTAGTGTAGGATATGGCATTATCTGTTTGAAAAATCTTGATGGGACAAGAGAACTGCGTTTGGATCATTTTGTAAAACTCCAAATATATTTTATCAAGCTTTAAATTGATTTTTCGTAAGATATATCCATGTAAAGCGAGAAAAATCATCAACAAAAATGACAAAATATTTAGATCCTCCAATAGTAGTAGTAGGCGAAGGTCTTCAAATATCGGAATGAATAAGATAAAAAAGAGCAACAAAAACCAAATCACTTTTGTTGAAGTGTAAAGCTGATTGTTTAGATTGTTGACACGACATATAATCAACATGATCATCTTGTAAAGAACCTAAAATACTGCTAGAAATCAAAGAACATAAACGATTCATTTAAACATGGCCCAAACGATCATGCCAAAGACGTAGTGTAGAAGTAGTTGAAGTAATAGCTAGGTTTGAGGAAGCAGTGAGTAGATTTGGTGATGGTCGAAAATTCTACAGTCGGAAAAGACGTCCTACTTTACGGCATGCCCCAAAAACGTCTCCCGTCTTGGGATCTTGGATTGAGCAATCATGTGAAGAAAAGATAATGTTGAGTCTAAGATCACATTATTAGCCAACATAAATAAGGTTCATGCTCAATTTTGGTATGAGAATTGTTTGTAGTAAATTGATTGAGCTATTGGACACTGTACCAATGTGACTAACATACATAAGAGATCCATCAACAGTATAAATAATAGGTGCATGCATATGAGATTATCTACTTGTAACATGTAGAATTAGGAGTCATGCGATGGCAACAATCAAAATCATGGAACTAAAAGTTACCCAATGTGGTTGAGAGAGTAGTATGCCTAGTCGACGTACATTCAAAATCAGATATAATTTGTAACAATATAGAGGCAAAATCACTGGCAGTCAATGAATGTTGAGCTTATTGATGTTCACTGGCAAGTTGGAAAGAATGAGTGTGACCACCACTGCATGGACATTCATTATCAAAGTGTCCCGGCTTGCAATAGAGATGACACAATGGAATGAGATAATCTCGAATAAAGTGACCATGTTTGTGACAATAGGCACATATAGTTTGTATGATGCCCATAATGAATAAATTGAGACAAACCAGTAATAAAACCAGCAAGTAAACCAGCAAACCAATAATAATAAAACCAGCAAGTAAACCAGCAAACCAATAATAAAACTAATGAATTAGTGGACCAGCAAACTAGTTAATTGTGAACTAATAAAACGAGTGAACAGTTAACCAACAAACCTATGATAAAACCAACAGACTGAACCGGAATTTAGGGTTTTTTGGTTAACAATAAATCAGCAGCAGTGGCGGCTAATCGGAGTTGCGCTGGTTGGCGAGGAGGAGGTGTGAATCGCGCTGGTTGGCGACTGATCTAGACAGTGCTGCTTCAAGACTCTGGTCGCGTTGGTTTATGATCTTAATTGTACTTAATTTCGATTCTCTATTAAATTGATTTTCACTTGCCTACAAGATGTGCATCCAATTTTATTTCAGTTGCATGATCAAAGTTAGTTTTGTTTACAATTTGAATCTTCGTGGTCAGATTTGGTTTGAATTTCAAAATATGCTTTTGTAGTGAATTTGGAATTAAATTCAATATTCTAAATTTTAATTACTATTTGTTTTCTCATTTGGGTTTGTGATAGCAGTTGCACCATGCAAAAATATGTTTTTGCTGTTTGCTTTGTTATCACTTCCCAAGATATATTTTTAACCTTATTATTTGGTATAAAGCGTATCCTAAATTTACCAATTTGACCATTATAGATGTTTTTTTCCTATTGACAACTTGATCTACAATGTCTCAGTCGGTCGGTGCTGAGTTTTTTCATTATTCAAGTTGTGTGCAATGTCGAAGCCTAACATTTGAGGTTAACATTACATGGTCTTCTGGATTCCAAAATTTCATTGCTACTTTTGTGAGATACTACACACTTTGTACATTTTAAAAAATTCTGAATTTTTTTTATATAAATTTGGGAAAATATAATCTTGTAAACCATTAGCGATTCAGGTTTAGCCGTATAAAGTTTAAGAGGTTGTGTACGTGTTTAGGGGTTTTAACTTCAAATTGTCAATTTTTGAAAAGCAATAGGAGCATTTCAATTTTATACTCTTGGCACAAAACCTGAGCTGTTTCTTCTGGAATAAATTTTGGAGAATTATAAATTTTTTAACTATTGATTGTATTAGGATCAATCCTTTCAAATCACCGAAGTGGGGGTCAATTTGTGGCTCGCGTTCTCAGAGTCAGCCGAAGCTATCTATGATGACACCAGAAGGTTATTTTTCCTTTTTATTTTCTTTTTTGTTCATTATTGTGTTTGTTTTTGTTTAGATTCTTTTTAATTTTACATTATTTCCTAATTTACATTGGGTTGTTTTCATTTTCCCGTTTGCATATATTTTTGCCTATTTAGTGCTTTACATATATTTTTTTATTTATATGTTATGATTTGCTAGATACTGTTTTTACATTGGGTCGTTTTCATTTTCCATTTTGCACATATTTTTGCCTGCTTTTGATATGTTTTTTTTACTAAAATATGTTAATATTTGCTAGATACATGTATTTACATTGCGTTGTTTTCATCTTCCCTTTTGCATATATTTTTGCCTATTCAATTCTTTTGATCCGTTTTTTTTACTCATATGTTATGATTTTCTAGATACATGTATTTACTAGAAAAAAGGGTAAACTTTTATCCAAAATAAATTTAAATTTTATATGCATCCAAAAAATTTGTCCTAAATCAAAATTATCTGCTTGAGCTGTTGAAGGCTTTTAGTGTGTGTGAACGGATATAACTTTGTAGTTTCATCTCATAATTTTTATACAATATTATTAAAATGCGCAAAAATTTATTCTGAATTTTCAAGACATTACAATCTTCCATCTTAGAATCCGAATCGCGATCTCACTTCTACTTTTTCTCACTTTTATCCTTCATCTTACAATATTTTTAAAGAATTATTACCTATCTGCTCACGCTTTCAATTTTGTTTGTTCTACGAACTAGTTATTCGAATTAAAAATTAAAATTTCAAGACCCTTTTATGACGTATCTATGCTAAAAATGGCCAACTACGCATTGAAATTTTCTTACTTTCGAGCTACGTTATCAAATTTTTTAGGAAGAGGGTGTGTTTTTACTTCTAATTCTCGCTTTTGCTATTATTTTTGCACTCACAATTTTTTATCTTAGAGACATTACGTTCTCGCGTTTCTTCTTCCACTTTCGTTCTTGCTCTACTACGTGATTGACTTAGTTCTCAAGCATAGTTACCATTATAAATGGTGATGGGTACCTTATCAAAAATGAGAAATAGGAAATGTGAATGTAGGAATATAAAAGAAATGGGTCGCGAAGATATTATCAACAAAATAATTAATACATGGTTCTGCATGATAAATAGTAAATTATGTTGAAAAAAATTCAGTAATTTGAAAGATGGTAACTACATTTTAGAACTAGTATATTTTTCTATAAATAGTATCATTTTAATAGAAAAAAGTAACACAATATATTTTTATATTTTCCGAATTTTCTAGTAGTAAGGATGATAACTACATTTTAGAAATAGTATATTTTAATAAATAGTATAATTTTAATAGAAAAAAGTGATTGACACAATATGTTTTTATTTTTCCCGATTTTTCTAATAGTAAGGCAACTTCTCCTAAACATAAACAAATTTAAGTACGAATTTAAGATGCTAGGCTATTTACATCAGTTTCTCTAAACAGAATCTCTAAAATACAGCAAAAAATATTTATCTCTATTTTTCAAAATCTCTATTCATTATATTCTGTATCAAATTATCTATTATATTCTCTATAATATTAAAATAATATTTAACTTTCTTTATTTTTTTTTCAAATTATATGTATATATTATTACTTATAATTTCACCAATAATATTTGTCTAAATCATAATCATAAAAAATCAACGAACTTTAAATATTATAATTTTATGCTTAATTTTTTTATATCCACAATATAAGTGGGGGGAAAAATTAACCGTGTTTACACATCATCTAACATGCATCTATAACACACAATTTTCGATTTGACCAAAAACTTAAAATTTAGATTATGTATATATATCATCATGTATATAGTATCAAAATTATTTTTTTTTAACATTTATAGCTATGTGCATAGCCAAACTAATAGATGCTTTAGTACAATAAATTATTTAAAGGTCAAATTTAGTACTTGCAACAAGTACATGGATTCAAAATATGAACAAAAATAAAAAAAAGGAGGAGAAAATAAAAAAGTAGCATGAGAGAGAGTAGTGGGGGAGGAGAGAGAAAAAGAGAAGTTATTTTTTAGGTAATTGTTTTTGATTTTCTAAATTTGGAAAAATAATTTGTATATTTTTTATTTTAAAGATTCATTATGTAATCTGATGTGCATTACAAAATACACATTACTTGACAGTTGGTTACCTAAAATAGGAAAAAAATGCAAACGTTCTTCTTTTATTTTTGTTTTTTTAGTTTTTTCTCATACTGTGAATTCGGTTTATAATTTGGATTATGTGTTGCTTCAGTTATTTGGATGATTCATCGTAGATCTACAACCATTCATCACATATTCTCAAGGGCAATCGTGGATCATGTCTTTCATAAGTTATTAGTGATTTCGGCAATCCCACATCCGACGAGATTTAACCGGTTCTATTTTTTATTTGTTTTATATTTTAGTTTTTATTTGAAAGTATATCCTAATGTGAGAGTTTAGACTCCCTTTATGAGAGTTCTAGTCAGACCTTCTGCCTGGTTAATTGGCGACTTGTTTGCAAGATAATTATAAGATAATTATTAGGATTTATATACTCATGTTTCTAAGGTGTGTAAATTGTTAAGTTATATAATAATGTATTTGGGTTGTGCTGTTTCGCATTTAGGAGTTTTTGGATGAGTCATTATATTAGCTTGACGTGAATTTCTATCATGTATTGTTCTTATTGGATGATTAAATTTCTTTTTCTTACGAAAACAAAGAAAGAGAGAAAGAAGTTTCCTGATAGGAGATGGACAAGTAATGTTGTAACACGTGACCTTAAGAACCTGTACTCAATGTATATGATTAAAACCTCAATCCGGAGGGAGAAACTCATTAATTGCTTCAATTCTCATTATTTTCTCTCTTCAACTTCTATACCCAGTATCATTCTCCTCAGTAGACATTATCACTCTTATTTAAAATATTATAACACTTATTCAATATGTTATCATCTTATATTTTTATCAATATATTATCACTTTTGTCACTATGTTATTCAAAATGATACCACCCTTATTCAATATGTTACATTTTTGTATAATACAATTACCACATATAATACAATTTTGCATGGAATCATTAAAATATTGACTTTATAGGGAGGGGGATTTTTCTTATAATGTATATATATATTTTTTTTTTTACGAAATCAATATGTTTTGAGAACTAAATTATTATATATAAAAAGGACAATTTACTGCAAATAATATTAGTTAAAATAAATTAAAACATCAGTAGTAAGTTATTCTTAATTATAGTAATTGATTTTGAAAATATAACAATTTTTATAAATTATAAGAAAAATAATTTTTGGAGAGAACTTAGCAGAGTGATACTAATGTTCGGAAGAGACCATAAAAGTAAGAAAATAGACCTAGAAGAAAGCAATTTTCTCTCTCCTGCTTAGGATTAGTTCCCATGCAGTGGGTACACTACGGAACGAAGAGCTGGGACAATTTTACCGGTACACATGTAAATTGAAATTTAACAAGAGGCCTCTCCAATGCATATTATCGGTTCTTAGATTAAATTTAAATTTTAATTCAATAGTTGAGATACAAAAAATTATTTTGGTCCGGAACTATTAGATTGAACTTAAAATCAATCCTCCTTCTGAACTTAATAATGGAATTTCAAAGGACATACCGAAACAATTTATTTGGAAAATGAAAAAAGTTGAGTGATGCAATTACGAAAATGAAAGTCTTAAAAATTCCTTTCGTGGATTAAATATTTACAGCATCTTTTGAAAATCTGTCCATTGAATAGCTGAGTTTTGTGGCTAATTGCCCACACATGCCAATACTTCCTACAATTACCAAATTTAAAAATGAAAAGGGATACATTACCTAACGAAACGGTAGAACTGACATTAAAAATATTGAGAAAATAACAAGAATCGATATATAAATAATTGAATAAGTAGTAATATATGATCCTACTTGGAATTAGTAATCATTAGTGAACAAATATGTGAAATTTCAAAGATGGTTGCGTATTTAATACACTATTATTAGTTAGATTGTAAATAGTAATAATCTTATAAAAGAAGGGATTAATCATGATTTTGGTTTTATTTTAGCAATCTTTTTTTATTATTATTATAATTATGATATTTCCTACATACTTCGATCTAAGTCTTAGCACATGCATGCAGCATATACAATTTATGCGGAATGTCCAACAAATTGTAGTAGAATAAATAATGAAATGTGGTACATCTCTAACTTAACGTGTCAAAATATAACATTATTTGATGTTGACTAATAATAAATTTAAATTCTTAGATGTTATAACATATCTTTTTTTTGCAAATCAATTTTTGAGTTTGAGTTATACTCATGTAATTGTTATAATTATAAATTTTACATATATTAGAGCCAATTGATATTTGAATTTGACAATTGAAATAAATTATTTAATTACTAAACGGGAAAATTAAACTTTGCCATATGGATTTTTTGACAATTTAAAAAAAAAAAACCATGAGAATTATGAAATTACGTTGTGGCCCCATGAGTTTTGGCGATCAAAGTTTGAATTATACTCATGTGATTATTGCAATTATAAACTTTACATATATGAGAGTCAATTGATATTTAAATTTAACAATTGAAATAAATTATTAATTACTAAATGGGTAAATTACACTGTGCCATACAAGGTTTTTGACGATTTCAAAAAAAAACCTGAGGTTTTTGAAATTATGCTGTGGACCCATGAGTTTTGGCGGTTATTGCAGTTTTTCCCAAAATTTCAGGAGGAAAAAGTGAAAGTGAAATTCTTTATCATAAATAATTCAAAAATTACTAAAATAGCTCTTAAATAGTATATTTTGCATAATTTGTTGTTATAACTTATTGGGGAAAAACTATTGTATGCTAATGAAATATATTTTTATTAAAATGATGATATTTTCTTTAATATTACCAAATATCAAGTTAAAAATTAATAAAATTAGGAGATAAAGTGAGGGTAATATGGTCCTTGTACAAAAAAATCTGTCTTGGGTTATAAAATGGGAAAATGTGTAATTTCTAAAACCTTCAGGGTAATCTTAAATTGTCAGAAATCGCCTGGGGCAAAGTGTAAATTGCCCTTACTAAAATTACATGCGTAGAATCTCCGTACAATTGGTTGGGTATTAAATAAGTCTAATCCCTATATAAAGCCGATTTTCAAGGTTTTGCGGTATAAATTTCATATAATCGCCATATTTAGTGAAATAAGGCGACCAATAAAAATGTATCTCAAATTTTAATTTTCAAGAGAAATCCAATATAAAAGAGTTAAAAATACAAGTTATTTTTACTTCATAAGAGCTTGAAAGATTCCTTCTTTGACCTCATTTTCGTTAATTGTTTCAATTGCAGCATGTTTGTGTGTTGTTGAGTGATTAAATTTGACGAATTGATTTAGTGATTAGCAGTTTTGAAGGTTTTTTTTTTTTTTTTTACTTTGTGCCTTTATATCAAATTGGATTTGTTATAATTTAGAAAAATATACCTATTTGAGTGATTTTCTGTTTTTGTGACAGCATGTTTTTGTTATTATTGTGTGATTAAGTTTGTCTAATTAATTGACTGATCACCGGTTAATTCTTTTTTGTTTTGGTGTGCTTTTGTATCAAATATCTAGTATAATCTAGAAAACGTTTCCTTCTTGGAGCAGATTTTTTTAATAATTGATTCAATTGCAGTATGTTTTTGTATCATTGGCTGATTTTGATGGATTGAAAAAGTGATTGGCAATTTTAGAGGTTATTTTTTGTGTGCGCCTTTGTATTAAATCGGGTTTAGCATTATCTAGAAAAAGGTTCCTTCTTTGTGCAGATTTTTTGTTAACTGTTTCCATTGCAACTTGTTTTTGAAATTTGGGTTTAAGTGATAAACAGTTTAGGAAGAATTTTTGTTTTGTTTTGTGAGCCTTTATATCAAATTGTGATTCTATTAATTAACCTGGAAAATATTCCTTCTATGAGCATATGCTTCTTAATTATTTCAACTGCAGTATGTTGCCAAATTGATCCAGTAATCAGCAGCTTCGGAGATTTTTGCGTATCTTTGTATCAAATTGGGTTTTATATAATCTAGAAAATGATTCTTCTGTGAGCAGATTTTTGTTAATTATTTGAATTGCAGCATGTTCTTGTGCTATTGAGTGATTAAATTTGACGGATTGGTAAAGCGATTAGTAGTTATGGAGATTTTGTGATGTGCCATTGTATCATCATATTGATAAGGATGGAAATTTTATACATACAAATATGTGGTAAATTCGTATATACATCAAGTTATCATTGGACGTGTAGGAGAGAGATTACGTAGCACGGATAATTATAGAGAAGGAAACTTAAATTGAAGCCCATTAGAATTTTGTAAATTTTGTGATTCCTTCCCTTTTTTTCCGCTTTAGGTTTGTCATTTTTAATGATATTTTTCAGTTTTCATTTTTAATGGTATAAACGAAAAGGCGTTGGTGTGCTATTGTTGCCACATATATATAAAAAAAAAAACATTCACGTTTGCGTATGCATTTATCCACAAGAGTGATATTTCTTTTGGACTAGTAAGTAATAGAAATGTCAACTGTCCATAATACCGAATTATTCACAAGATCAAATCAAGACCAAAATAATCTACTTAGAAATTGTAAACGGGAATAAGTTTTTGGAATCCAGTCCATTGCCCTTAGCTTTATAAATGGACCGAGTCTTGTCTTAACTATATATGCATGGGAAAAAAAAAGGCAATTGTAGTTCTTTGTTTCAGTTCATATCAATTTACTTTGTGATTTTCACTTATGGATTTTAGAGGTCTCCCTGCCCTATTGACCCAACGTTATATTGCAGGCCTCACGGTCTGTTGGGGCGGTGGCAGGGCTTGCCTTCTTCATACTTTTTACTTGGAAATTGCTAAAATCATTGGCTAGCACCTGGATCTAGTGGGTCGGGTGTAAATACTCGTTCAAATTCAAATTTGACATCTCCTGAAGATTTGAGTATACAAAACGTAAAATAGATGAGTGACTTCAGAACATTATGGTAATGGACTCTTCTTCAAACTGGCATCTTATGTACTTGGACCTACAATTTCTTGTTCGAGTTGGTCAGTTTTTAAAAACAATCTGATGAGATAAGCCAGATGTTATGGTTTGTTGTGTCGGACACTGACGGAGCAATTGAAACATGCCCAATTGACATAGCATATGGGACTCTTTGCAATGATGTATTAATGGAATCGGATGTGTTAAGGTTAAGTATACTTGGTCTAATCCTCTAAGAAATTAGTCCGGAAGGGCTTCAGGTTGTCCTTAAATCCTATTCGTGTAAATAACTCATGTGGATTTGTTAGGGACCCAAAAAAGTGTGATATAATATCTTATCATCTTGGCAGAAACAAATAAACGTGAGGTCCTCCGTCTTGGAGGTGCAGCTGGAGATTACAAAGCACGCCTATTTTTATTTCATGGAAAGAGTATTAGATGATGAAAGCGAAGTGAGTGCCTACCTCTCATGGATTCGTTTTTCTTTTAGGTGTAATTGGCCTTTTTGTTAAAACTATATTTATACATGAATTGCATCTTTGGGTGTTTGTTAATTCATATGTAATCGAGATCTTAAGCAATACTTAGTGCGGTTATATTATGTATCTATTTTTTAGTTGATCTATTGGTTGGAGTATGGAGTTTACTATCATGAGAACGTGACAACAAAAATCTTTTTAGCTGATCTATTGGTTGGAGTATATGCAAGCTATACTTTATAAAAGAAGGCATACAAAATATGCAAGCTAAAGTCTAAACCCTGAGTTCAAATATTTGTATATATGTCCCGTATGTCCTAAAAACTTTTTGCCTATGACTCGTCCTTACAATAACTTTTTTAACTAATTCTTTTCAAGCATGACTAGCTTGTTTGCACAAAGGGTTGAAATTTTGCAATAAAAGTTCATGTATTATAGTCCTCACAAATTTGTGTGAATTTTTTAGAGTTGGAACCGTATACGTTTGACACACATGTTACATATGTTTTCCATATGCTTCATAATCGATTTAGAATCATATATTCGTTTCCCATTTCCCCCCTATTTTCAACTTGTGTTTTCTGCTTTCATTATTACCGCTTCCTTTTCCATTTACTAGTCTGGCAGCTATGATCTAAACAGGCTATAAGATTCAATACCCATGGAAAAATATACTTAACAGATTTATTAAATAGATTTCCTCGTCCATAATTTCCTTAATACCAATTCAAAGCTCAAGTTCGGAAGTTCCAATACACAGGAAATCAATTACCAAATATTACACAATAGATAAGAAAAGTACAACCGAGTGAAAAAAAAAATTGTTCCAGACAAATGATAAATATGGAATACCGAGAAGTGAGACGTATTTGATGACATGATTTCAAAGAAGTAATCGCAAGTCTTTTGACATAATCAATATGAGCACAATTAATTACGAACAGTAACATAAACATATTTTTGTTGTCCTATGGCAGCATGCAATTTCGGCCATCATTGTTCGAACATAAGTAGTATATATGCTGTTGTCGTTATCAATTTCGGCCACTTTTGAAGATTCTTGAATGACAATAACATATGCAAATCACTTATGTTAGAAAATCACGGATTCTCGAAAAACCATATGCAAACTTATGACAATTTTATTTCTTTACCTCTTCTTCCAAAATTTGTTAGACCGAAAAGTTGCATGTCAATATTCAAAAACTGGATGGAAGGAAATTTTATTTGCATAATTCCCAAACAAGTGCAATTAGATCTAGTGCCACGTCCCGATTTTCCGAGGGTCCAAATCCCGAGGAACCCAAAC
>MKEJ01060119.1:0-11774 GCA_001753735.1 Embelia ribes
AACTAAATGAACGAGTTTGGTAAAACGAAGGTGAGCTATACTATTGGATCATGTAATTTCAACAAAAATTCTATTTGGTCTACGTAGTTTCAATTGCAATAGTAAGAATCCCATGCTTTGATAAATTGATAGATCCAGTCTCACCCCCAAATTTTAGATGAATGACATATTTGGTCCTTGCTTTGGTTTTTTCTCGTATTGGAAAAAAGTAAAATGTTAAAGTTAGAAGTAGTAGTGATCATTAGACCAGCATTTTTGCGGGTTTACTCTCAGACCCACTGGGTAGACCCTCACCTGCCCTGCAATAGATCCGTACATGCTCCACACCTGCAGTAATGGAGGGCAGGTATGAATATGAGAAGCAGACCTGCGACCCGCAAAATTGCCCCGCAGACCAATATATAAACAATTAAAATTTTCTATATAAATACATGGTGTGGGTATAAGCCTCATATTTATTTTCTCAGACCCGTGGCAACCTGCAAACCCACGGCGGCTTGCAGAACTAGACCAGTAGACCTGGGATCCGTCGAGTATGGGGAGGGTAAACCCGCCTGGTCTAACGAACATCCCTAGTTAGAAGAATGTAAACATAATCCTAATAAAAAGACAATGTTATCTCCATATAAACTGCATATTAGTCACTTAATATGATTTTAAATTATTTTGAGTTGATAATAAGGATCAATTGTGTCACTTCTTCAAAACTTAGGAATTATGTTAAAAAAATTAAAACTATGGGGAACAAATACAATTTTCAGTAATACAATAGGGACTGTTATTATGATTAACCCTGAAGGAATTATGCCTTTACTTGGTTCGAATATTTTTGTCACATGTTATACCTATTCAATTTTTATTTATTTATTTATTTATTTTTTTTTTTTTTTTGGGGCCAAAGCAAGTACCGATTTGTAGTCTTTACAGCAATAATCATTTTTTAATTTTTGGTATGGGCCATTGATTTGTAGTCTTTTTAGCAATAATTAATTGTGTACATCCCGCATATCCCATGGTCTATCTAATTGGTGAATCAAAATTACTTTTATTCTTTCAAGCATTAAATTACGGTGTAAGTTGAGCTTAGTCTTGTTAGAACTCGATTCGTTCCTTCAGAAATATCTACTAGCTTAATTTTAAACATATATATATATATAAAATTTTCATTTTTATATATTAGTATTGATTTTCTCTCACTTACGTATTAATTACTTAATGGAAGCATATATAAAAATTCTAAATATATGTCTGTATAAAATCTTCACCCGGCTTAAATCCGAAAAAGCAAAAACTTTCAGCTTATAAACCAATTTTAATTTTGTATATATGTGAGGCTAAAAGCTTTTTGTTGGATCAGTGGAAGGATAGTCCACCTCATTGTTGGGCCGTGTGTCCAATTTGCTAAATGTCTGGCCCAAAATTAAAGGATGCATTTATGTGAAAATTAGCAAAAATCATTTTAGGTGTTTTTGCTCTCGTTGAGAGTCGAACTCAAGACCTCCCGCTTACTAAACGGGTGCTCTAACCATCTGAGCTACGAGAGCAACATGTCCATTCGAAACATTCTTTACATAAATATTTTAAAGGTAATAGACGTAAATTACTAATTTAGTAAATTGTGACAAATTAATCACAAGTTCACAACTATACTATTAAAATGAATCAGAGGTGACCGAGTGTTCTTGTTTCCGTGACAACTATATTCGACGCACTCAAGTAGTGTAGATGCGGGATGGTTGTTACCATCTGTAAACCACAATCAATTATTGGGCTCGTGTTGTAATTCACAATTAGCGCTCAAATATTTCGAGTTAACAGTTACTTTAGCATGCAAGTCTAACCGTTTCACCCATGTAGGCAGAACTGCGTTGGCCAACCATGATTAATATTCATTATGTCATTGTAAATTTCATGTCTAGATAATAATTAGCATATTTTTTTGACTTACTATAAGTTCTTTGTCAAAAAGCATAGAACGTTAGTACTTGATGATTCAAGTTCTTTATCACAATTAGTTATTTCTTTTCTACTTGGCGCATACTTGTCAGTCCGTAATTGGTGTTTGCACCATTTTGGTACAAACCGGGTAGTACCAAAACTCCTCGCTTTCCAAATATCCAAAGTACAAAACTAGATTTGTGCCAAACGCGAATGGAAAAAATAGCATTTATTATCAGAGCACAAAATGCGGCAAGACTTGAGATCTACGCTTGTAATGTCAACTTATGGAACTTCGGAATGCTGCAACATTTATGAAATCATGTGTAACACATTAATTTATAGATAAATTATAATTTTGTTTACGTTCTCTGGTAATAGATTTATAATTTTTAGGTGAAGTGTTTTGGTTGCTGAGTCACTCTTAACCATGGAAAGGTACAGAGGAGGGGGTTCGGCATGGTCGTTTCTTAAAAACAGACCTCTTCTTCATGTTGTGGTCGTGGGCTCGTTGGGCCTTCTCGTGGCATGGACACTTTGGTCAATTTCCCCTATGCCCTACGCTTCGAATCTACCCGTAAAGGTCAGATCAGTATTCGAAGGCATCGTCCATGATATTGATAAGACTTGTATTGACCCGAGGCAGGGGCCATTGTACGACGACCCCAGTCTTAGCTACACAATAGAAAAACCTATCAAGAAGTGGGACAAAAAGAGACGGGATTGGCTCAAGAAATACCCTTCTCGTGCAATCGGAGCACGTGATCGGATCCTCCTAGTGACGGGATCTCAGCCGTCACCTTGCAAGAACCCGATTGGTGATCATTTGTTGTTAAGGCTTTTCAAGAACAAGGTTGATTATAGCCGGATCAATGGCTATGATATCTTCTACAATAATGCTTTACTCCACCCGAAAATGGACTCTTATTGGGCCAAGATATCGGTGGTCCGGTCCGCCATGGTGGCCCATCCAGAGGCCGAGTGGATTTGGTGGGTCGACTCGGATGCAGTGTTTACGGATATGGATTTTCAGCCCCCGATGAAGAGATACAAAGGTTATAATCTCATCGTGGGCGGAAGACCTGAATCTGTTTACGAAAAACCAAGCTGGCTCGGGCTCAATGCCGGTGTTTTCTATATAAGGAATTGTCAATGGTCCATGGACTTCTTGGAGGAGTGGGCCAAGATGGGCCCACAAACTCCGAACTACAACAAGTGGGGCAAGATCTTAGCTTCGACGATCAAAGATAAGGAATATCCGAATTCGGACGATCAAACGGCTATGGTTTATTTGCTTCTGAAACAAAAAGATAAGTTGGGCGATAAGGTGTTTCTCGAGCACGAACATTGCATCCAAGGGTATTGGGAAGGTTTAATCGGATCATTCGATAACATTACTAACAATTACGCGGGCTTAGAAAAGAGTAAGCGGGAGTTGAGGAGGCGACATGCGGAGAAAGTGAATCGGGCTTATAGTGGATTGTGGGAGAAATATCTAGGCATTGCCGGGTATAAGAATGATGCGGGGAAGAGGCCATGTATTACTCACTTTACGGGGTGTCAGCCTTGTAGCGGGGAGCACAACTCGATGTACACCGACGACTCTTGTTGGAAGGGAATGGAGAGGACGTTGAATTTCGCCGATAATCAAGTATTACGCAATTATGGTTTTGCGCACTCTAATCTTTTAGATTCTTCTTCGGTGTTGAATATTAGAAAATGAGTATTATGTTTTATTTCAAATATCGAACATTCCAACATTTTCTTTTCCAAGATTTTATGCACCAAATGTGGTGTAAGGTTTTTTATTTTTTTTAATCATAGCCAAGGTATTTCCTCTCTGCGACAAAAGTGTCACAATGCATCTCTATTGTTGTCTAATTATTAAATTATAAATAAAAAATGCATCAACAAAAGGCTCGACACAATGAAACATTTTAGATGTAGATGCGATACATATGTGAAATATATCAACGCCAAAATTTTCAAATAACATAAGTAACCAAATTAAGGTTTTTACTTGTTACTTATGCAACTTTTTTTTTAAATCAAGTTTAAAAGTAAAATTGTCAAATAAAGCTGCACTAATTGATAGCTTAATTAATTTAATCAAACCTACCCGTAAGTTGCGAAACAAGCTTTTATAGTATTTCATTTATAGGTAAACTTATAAAGTATACTACTACGACTTTTTATTTCCCAAACCCACTTGTTTCAAGTTTGTATAATAATATGATTGGTTAAGTAGCTTATGAGAAACACCCATCATTTTAATATTAATTATCCGACATACGGGCAGTAAGATTTGGAGAAGATGACAATAGGGTGAGATTTGATCGTCTTCTTAATGAACTTGGATGGAGAAGCAGCTTCTGCTGATGATAATAACAGAGTTATAGATGCAATTAATGCTAATGTAAATAATTTAGGAGTTGATGACAGCATCGATTTGCAGTTCGCCATTTCAAAGTGTTCGTATGTCTCTCTCTCTCTCCCACTCTCTCTCTCTCTCTCTCTCTCTGCACTGTTGTGGCAATCATGGAAACAGATTAGGGTTCACTATGGTCCCCGTAATTTTATTAATAAAAATGGTCCCTGTACTTTCAATTGAGAGATAATGGTTCCTAACGTTTTGAACAATTTGTCATAATTGATCCTTGTTATGGATAAAGTGCCATCCTAAATGTGTTGCTTTGTGGTATTATAGCATTATCACGGAAATATATAACAGTGTGCACCAATTTTATAAATATCTGTTTGCACTAATTTTTAGTTAATTAAAATTAAAAGTCTAAAGTAAGAGTTCTTGCCTATTATGTAATAATTAAGTTAGAAGGCTTTAATTTAATTATCATAATAATATTTGCAAATATGTTACGTTAAGTTGGGCCTATCAAACTACTAATTAGTGCCTAAAATAAGGTTTTCTTTTATTTAATTTCTCATATAATGATTAAAGGAAATTAATGTAGCCATGAGTAGTATGATTGTATTACCCATAAATTGATTTGACCCACTAGAATAGTTATTTAAATTAGTCCCGGATTAATTTATTGGTAGCAATATAAAATAATAAGGTTTGATTAATACCATTAATTGATTCTAATAAATTGATGGTGGGATAGCAATGTGACTGTAAATTTACTTACGTGTGAGTAGAAGATTAAAAAAATGGGACACATGTCACAATTAGAGAAGTCAAAATATTTAGAATAAAACTTCAAATGCTGATAATTGGATTAGATCGTGTACTTTGTTAGGATCTTGGTGTTCACATCTCTATTGCTCCGACGATATGGTGTGACATCATTAGTGCCACTTACCTTGTAGGTGATCATGTGTTTCATGCTTGAAGCAAACATATTGAACTCGATTTTCATTTTGTTCATGAAAAGGTTGGTAATCTATTCGTTAGCTTGATTTTCATTTTGTTCATGAGAAGGTTGGTAATCTATTTGTTCTTGTTCATTTTTTTTATTGCTTCTCATGACCACTCGGCTTGTGTTATTACGTGCTAGGCTTTGTGTTCATAACCTCTCCATTTGTTGGAGGGGCGCGTTGATGACATATATAATATTAGTTCAAATGACAAAAACTAGCATAATTACTATTTTATTTTAGACCATTCCCTTGCTATATGTATACAAAATTCGCACGCACTGTATCTTTTGAGATTTTATAAAATAGTACTATATTTTTTTCAAATATCCGTCATATTTGTCAATACGTAAATGGCTATATTTGTACATGGTTGTACAAATTTGTTTTATATTTTTTTGAGTTGATCATTAGTGGATAGAATGGGTAGGGAGGGGAACGGCCTCCTCCGGATCTCCAAATTTTTTTTTTATGTTTCGCATATAAAATTGGAAATTTTTGGGAGAGATATCCATTATACACCTGCATGCTAAAAGAATAAAAAATCTCTACATATAAAAAAGAGTCCTCATTCCCTGGCTAGAAATCTTGTGATAATGATATAAATATTATAAAGTCAAAGATACTATTTTGTGCGAATAATTATAAATAATTCAATTATAATAAAAGGTATAATAAGAAAAAAAAATAAGAGAGTAAAATACTAAAAAAAATAGCTGAGAGAAAAATAGAAGAAAAAATAAATAATAAGATTGTATTACTATTCCTTTACTCAAGTTAATAAAGTGGTACTGATATTTGTTTTGTGGATTAGGCCTAACTCTGAAGTATTGGAAAGCTGAACTAAGTATATTTATTGTTATTCATTTTATTTCTAACACCTTTATCATATGCTTATTAGTATTTTAACAAAATATATATATAAACACTTTAAAAACGCCTCTCCATCTGCCTCTATACGGAAACGGTGCTGTTTTGGTCACATGTGCTCTGCATCTACAACCATAACTCTTCTTATCTCTCTCTACATTTGTAATCTGTCAGAGGAGTTATAATGCTATCATATATCTTGGAGAATCAAGATGAGAGCTTAAAGGGTCTATCTCAATTTGGGACAATCTTGAGATTCAACCAGGTATTTTGCATTTTCATTTTCATGTTTTATAATTTATTATCACGAAAATTGCTCATTTTTCGGTTAAAACTTTGATCATGTTCATAAAAATCGTAGAAGTAATTTAATGTTGTTGGCTTATCCGTTACTGAGATACAAGTTTTTTTTAAGCTGCAGCTTTTAGGCAAAAATTAAGATTTCTCCTGTATATTAAAATGCTAAAACACCTTAAATCGTCTACCTTATTTAGACAAATATAGAACAAAAAAAAACTAACTTAAAAGCTAACAGTCAAAAGCATGAATTATCGTGTTTTTAAGATAAATTAATTATTATAAATTAAAAATAACTTACTATCAGTATTTTAATTTGATAATAGTAAATTATTTTAAATTTGTAGTAATTTTATCATTAAAATACAGTAATACCATTCAAAAAATTCATATACATTAGAAGAAGAAAAAAAATAATGTATTGAGAGCAAATCCTTGACACACATTGTCCTACTATGTTCTGCAGATTGTTTCGTAAATTGCAATTTCATTTAAAAAATAAAGAAAAAAAAAATGAATGTTGCACAGTAGTGTAACTAATGCTAGTGTAACTTGCTTTTCTAGTTTTGTTTTTTCGTGACTAATTTTTTTTTTACTTCCAATCAGTTTTCCTACAATGATTTTTGGTATTTTTTTACTTTGTTTAAGTCTATATCTTATAGATTCCCACCAGTCACGGGTTTCAGAAAATAAAATTTTTGATTCCTTCCCTTTATAAAGAATCATTTTCAGAAATTAGATCCAACAACATTTCTCAACAAAATCTCAAAATCAGTAAGAAAAAAATATATATAAATGACATTGAATAGAGGAAAAATTAATTTTTTATTACCTAAATACAAAAAATTCTATTTCTTAATTGCAAAATCAATTTCTAGAAAATAATCACATCCTGCAACATCTTTGAACATAAATCTTTAGGAATAGAAACTCAATGAATTTTTTAAAAGAACTTATGGTAATGCTCTTACTATTTTCTTATCTTTAAATATACTTTTGTGTGGTTATAACTTTTAAACAAATAAGTAAGTTTATTTCTGTAAAAAAAAAAATTATATGCATAGAATTTAAAATTTGTAATTCATTAAGGCCAAAATAGCAAATAAATTTATCTTAAAAAGCAGAGTAATGTTGTCCAAATATTGCACATCTTTTAAGTAAAAAAAAAATTGATAAGTTATAACTTATAAAATGCAACTTAACAAACTCTAATTTGCTAGAAAATAGATATTTTAGGGAGGTTTACAAGCCACGACGTAGACTTGCACATGTTACAATAATTTTAGAAAAGAAGAAATCTTTACTTAATTGATACTGAATCTTAAGATAGTCGGTGTTTAATTAATTACTCAAAGTCTCCACTTCACTTACTTCAAAACTCTTCCATTTGAATTGTTTACAAAAACCAATCAAAATAATAAAAAAAAAAAGCCAAATTACAAAATCTGATCTTTTTTATAATTAAATGCCTCTGGTACTTGATTATATATATTTCTCCCTTGTCTATTGGGTCTACAAATGATATTTATTAATAAATAAGTAAAATAAGCTAATAGAGCTAAAACGGTTAGTAGAAAATCTGTTCTGTGCCTTCTAGATGTGTCTACAAATGAGGGGGAACATAATTTTATAATAAAAATTATAGAAATAATTTTTTAAATGTACATAAGAGGTTATATTTTTGTGGCCTATATTTTGTCTCCTATTAGTACTAGATAATTATAGTGTTAGAGACATTTTAACCGTATGCTTGGGATTAGCTTACACTGTTATCTCCTTGCAACTGGACTTGTATTGGTTTTTTCATAATGCAAGTTTATTTATTTATTTTTATTTTTTTTCATGGAACAAAATTATGAAATACTGGATGTTTAGTCTCATTACAGCTGAGTTTTTCATTTTCCTTTCATTGTTTCTTCGAGAGGTAACATTTTTTAGTTTTTATTTTTCGTCTTTATTTCATGGTCTTAAAGAGGTGAATTTCAATATTTTTTATTTTTATCTGGCCTCTTCTTTTCTTCCAACACTGGGGAACTTGAATGTTATTGATTGGTTTGTAAGACGGTAACATGTTGCATTGCGCCTTGTCCTTTCATAATCCCAATTAAATGAAATTTAGCAAAACGGCGAAAATGACATAAAATAACAAAGCATGTGTGTATTTTTCTCTATTTCACTTGATTGCCAAGAAAATATGTGAAAAGAAACAATATCAATTGTTACATTTCTTCTCTGTTTTAAGTATGTTGTTACCTTTCGTTTTAGCTTGTTCTTCCATGTTTTGTTTATAATAATGCTCTGTAAAAACCAGCGTGTCCTTTTCGTCCGAAGACTTCCCTCAATAAGCTTTTCCTTTTCGTGCAACGACTCTGATCTAAAAGTATCTCAAATTTATATTTTTTGTTGCAATGTGATATTTTTCTGTGGATGTTCTGTGGTTTCATTTCAAGTTCTTTTTTCTGATAATTTATAAGTAACAAATACTAAAGTTGCTAGTTTTACATTCATTCTCAGGCACATTAGACTCAGTTCAGAAAGATGAGTGACCTCAAGTTAGGGGTAGACGTGATCGGGGCCCACAATCTCCTGCCCAAGGATGGTCAAGGATCCTCGAGTGCTTGCGTTGAACTCCTCTTCGACGGACAAAAATTCCATACAACCATCAAAGAAAAAGACCTATCTCCAGTATGGAACGAGAGCTTCTATTTTAACATCTCTGACCCAAATACCCTACACCACCTCACCCTCGATGCGTACATATACAACATCATCAAAGGCGCCCAAACGAGGTCCTTCCTTGGCAAGGTCACCCTCAATGGCTCCTCATTCGTTCCCTACTCGGATGCAGTTATATTTCACTACCCGTTAGAGAAGCGTGGGATCTTTTCCCATGTACGGGGAGAACTTGGGCTTAAGGTCTATATCACTGATGATCCATCGATAAAATCCTCTATTCCAATTGAAGATGATATCCAAAACCCTCCGCCAAAAGCCCCCTCTCGTGCGAAAAACGAGGTCCGGCACACGTTCCACCACCTCCCGAGTGCTCACCACCCGCAACAACAAAATGCTCCACCGCTTGCTCCTCTCCCCGTTGCGGAGCCCTCCCATATGGCTAAGTACGGGATACCTGAGATGAAACCCGGAGGCGAGCCAGCAAAGATCGTACGTACGCAATCTATAGCACAACCGGTGGATTACGCGCTCAAAGAGACGAGTCCGTATCTTGGAGGTGGACAAGTTGTAGGAGGGCGTGTTATACGTACGAATAGGGCAAATACTACTTACGACCTCGTCGAGCGCATGCACTTCCTATTTGTAAGGGTCGTCAAGGCCCGCGATCTCCCTACCATGGACGTCACAGGAAGCCTTGACCCATATGTCGAGGTTAAAATTGGGAATTACAAAGGGGTGACGAAGCATATCGAGAAGCAACAAAATCCGCACTGGAATGTCGTTTTTGCTTTCTCCAGAGAACGTATGCAAGCCTCAGTGTTAGAGGTTAGGGTAAAAGATAAGGATTTAATTAAGGATGATTTTGTGGGGATTGTACGATTTGATCTAAACGAGGTCCCGTTGCGAGTCCCGCCCGATAGTCCCCTGGCCCCGCAGTGGTACCGACTCGAGGATAAGAAGGGGGATAAGAGAAAAGGTGAGCTGATGCTCGCGGTGTGGGTTGGGACACAGGCTGACGAGGCTTTTCCAGATGCCTGGCATTCTGATGCGGTGACTCCTGTCGACAGCTCTGGGGCTGCCTCGACGCTGATACGATCAAAGGTCTATCATGCACCGCGGTTATGGTACGGAAACATCAATTCCATAATCTGAAAATTATACTTCAATTTTAATATGAACCAAAATTAGCTGAAATTTATGCAGTAATTTTTTTAAGGTCAGCATGATTCATGAACATTGTGCCGTGTGGCTCTTTGAAATTGACTGAATTTTTCGGTACATACAGGTATGTACGTGTGAATGTGATCGAGGCTCAAGATCTGGTCCCAACAGAAAAAAGCCGTTTCCCGGATGTGTATGTGAAGGTCCACTTCGGGAATCAAGTTTTGAGAACGAAAAACACACAGGCTCGTTCATTCAACCCGTTATGGAACGAGGATCTAGTGTTAGTTGCTGCTGAGCCTTTTGAAGACCATCTGATCCTGACCGTTGAAGATCGTGTGGGGCCTGGAAAAGACGAGATCCTTGGGAGGATTATAATCCCTTTGAACATTGTCGAGAAACGAGCTGATGATCGTTTGATCCACTCTCGTTGGTTTAATCTGGAAAAACCGGTTCTCGTCGATATGGATCAACTCAAGAAGGAGAAGTTTTCGAGCAAGCTTCATTTAAGGGTGTGTTTGGATGGGGGTTACCATGTTCTTGACGAGTCGACACAATATAGTAGTGACCTTAGACCCACTGCCAAACAGCTATGGAAGCCCTCGATCGGGGTTCTAGAACTCGGGATCTTGAATGCTGTGGGGTTACACCCTATGAAAACTCGAGATGGGAAGGGAACTTCGGATACATATTGTGTAGCGAAATACGGCCATAAATGGGTCCGAACACGGACTATTGTTGACAACTTGTTCCCTAAATACAATGAGCAGTACACATGGGAGGTTTTCGACCCATCCACCGTACTAACCGTAGGTGTCTTCGATAATAGTCAATTGAGCGAAAACGGTTCGAGCAAGGACTTGAAAATTGGGAAAGTTCGTATACGTTTATCTACGCTCGAGACAGGCCGTGTCTACACACATTCTTACCCATTACTTGTTCTTCAACCGAGCGGGGTTAAGAAAATGGGAGAGCTACATATGGCTATTCGGTTCTCGTGTACTTCTTTCGCTAATATGCTGCATGTATATTCTCGTCCACTTTTACCGAAAATGCATTACGTAAGGCCTTTTTCAGTAATGCAGCTCGATATGCTCCGTCACCAGGCTGTCAACATAGTGGCTGCCCGGTTTGGTCGGTCCGAGCCCCCGTTGAGAAAAGAAGTAGTCGAATATATGTCCGATGTGGATTCTCATTTATGGAGCATGAGGAGAAGCAAGGCAAATTTTTTCCGCCTAATGACTGTTTTTTCGGGATTATTTGCGGTTGGAAAATGGTTCGGGGATATATGCATGTGGCGGAACCCCGTCACAACGGTTCTTGTGCATGTGCTTTTTATCATGCTAGTTTGTTTCCCGGAACTGATTTTGGCAACAATTTTCTTATACATGTTTCTTATAGGGGTTTGGAACTTTAGGCACCGTCCGAGGTACCCTCCGCACATGAACACAAAG
>MKEJ01060127.1:4437-16382 GCA_001753735.1 Embelia ribes
GTTGCCTGATAATTTTTTTTACCAGTTTATCGGAATTATTTTCCTGCAAATGCTGTTAGTTCCATGGATATCTAGTGTGGCAACTTATTAACCATCTCATATTGTGCTATTTATTTGATGGATAGTCCATATTATAGTTGATTGAAAAGAATTTCATGTGACATGTAAAATAATTTTCACCTTAGAGTGTTGTAAAATTAGAATGTATACATCTACTTTAGTAATATGATTAAATGAATCAATCTATTTATTTATTTTTTCGATAATTTCGCAACTTTCAATCAATGAATTTTCTTTTTCAACAATTTTGTTTTAACCATTTATTAGCAATTAATTGAAAAAATATTTTTTGAAATTTTTTTTCTTTAAAAGGCTTGCATTTTTTCATAATGCATGATCACAAAGTGGGGAAGACTAATTAATTATACAAAAATAAAAGAACCCAAATGTAGTAAGTAGCAAAAATAATAACAAATGAGATTAACTTAAACAAACAAACAAAAAGGAAGAGCCACCTGCGTGTAAAGGTGGGCCTAGAGTAATAAGTAAGTAATCAATCAGAAATAAAAGTAATTCAATAAAATCATTATTCTTCTTTGCGAGGTTCATTTGCCCGTTTTGAATAATAATTTTTCCTTGAAATCGTAGCATGATTTTGTTAAGTTGTTTTTTGTCTATATTTTTTGTTTGGCACATGATAAAATATATAATATGGTAAGATATTATGATATATATTATTTCGTATTTTTTATTTAATCTCTGCATTTTTTATTTCCTTTTCTGTCATCACCACTTTTATTTTCTTATCATGTAATCTTGTATTTTTTAAATATTTAAATGATCTTATTTTGTATAAAAATATTTCTTACTTAATTATTTTTAGGGGATTAATTATCTTTTCTCTCCTTTTTTTTTATCAACCACTGAATCATTTTAATAATACATAAATTTAGCCATAACAAAGTTTATAATGACAGAATATTATAAATAAGTCATAGCTTTTATATATGCTATACATATGTTTTTTTCGCAAGGTACTAGTTATTTATGTATCTGCTTGTCTATAATAGTTTCCTATAGTGTTAGAATTAGAATTATTGGGAACTCAAACGCTATTACTCTTGTAAAAAAATACACAGTGGAAGAATTAAACTCGGCTAAATCGTTACAATATTTTTTGTAAACCTAACGAGGCAATAGAAATAACAAATAGAACAAAATAACAAAACACAAAATAAGACAATGACATAACATGAGAAAAAGCCTTTCGAAACCGAGAGTAAAAAACTTACAGGCCTATACACTCACCAAATTAACCCACAAAATTAATCCATTAAATAATAGAGAGAATACAATCAAAATCAACACGTGTATATTACCTCAAACAGATACAATAGTAAAATCATAAAAATAAAACAATAGTAATATACAAACAAAAAATTTGATATCCAACAGAAAATTTAAATAAATAACTGTCAATTTCTCAACCACCAATTATCTCACCAATGGATTTCCAAAAAATAAAATATATCTCCCAAAAAATAAAATATATCTCCACAAATTCTTGCTATGCAAATACCAATGCCAAAACTTTCACTATGCTATGGGAGAGCAAAACCATGGGGGGTAGAATGGGTCCCATTTGGAAAGCACCAAACGGCGCAAAAAAACAAAGTTGGTCCCCGCTGCACATGTTTCCAACGCAGCCCACCAGAAAAGACCAAGAACAAGAAGAAACCTATTTCAATTTTACCTAGTTCCCCTAAATTACACTTGTGGTCCCTGACTGTTTTCATAGTCATCAAATAAGGAGCCCAAATTCAAAGCTTATCCAAGAAAGTTTCTTTTACTTTCAAATAAGGACATCAATGTCCAAACATGGGCATACAAGTTCCCACCCAACATGTATTAGGTCCGAGAGTGATCTATTGTAAATTAAAAGAATAAAAAGTGTAGGGTGCGATCCTCATGCACCTTTAACGATTATTATTTGCACTGGCAGATATAATAGGATTTGTAGATAGGGAAAGCCCATTGTTCTTATTTATTCCAACGAGAATTACATGGAGTTGTAAATAAACCGAATCGTGGCTCTATTGTTAAGAGAATATGCTCAGACTCAGCTCGTTTTCTTAATAAATTCTAGTTTTTGTTAAGATCTGGCTCGTACGAATCCAAGTTAGTTCATGAATATTTTGATTATTTTGGATCCATATATATTAACTATTATTAGTCTATTAAACATTTAAACAAAGTGTGTATGTTTGTATGTATATATATATATATATATATATACATATCAAATGAGCCGAGTTGGGAGTTCAGCTCGTTTACCTAACGAGACCTGTCCGTCATCTAAGTGCAGCTCATTTATTGTATCGGTATAAAAACACTAAATGTGTTCTACGTTTCTATATTTGTTCCAATCAAATATTTAAAATTATTTTTTTTAATTTCAACAATATATTATTCTAACTTTGAAATTTATCACACGAGCTTGATCCCTTAACATTGTTCAAACTCGAGGTACTACAAATGCTAGTCTATACGGTAGCGTTGCCAATCCTACTAGAATTTTGATATTACAAACCTTATTAGGATTGCCAAACCTACTTAGATTTCATGGGACAAAGAACATAAAGAATTCAGCTCATTTGTTTCGTTTAATCTAATGCGCTCTATTTTATCATTCAGTTGGGGCTGACTTGTAAAACAATGAGCCTGATCCGAGCCTTTTAACAATTTGAGCCCAAACTTATTCACCGCTCAATTCAATTGCAAGGTGGTACTAAAATGTTCAAATTTGAAAACATGCGTGTCTTTAGAGAAAAACACAGAATCTTCCTCAACAAACAGAGCTCGCGCCTCTCCCGGCGGCTCAAACCCTCTCTCCCTCCCTCTCTCTCTCTCTCTCTCTCTCTCTCTCCCCCAGGGAAGAATAATGGCCGCCCTCCGCTTCAACCCGCAAAACCCACATTTCCTCCGCCGCCACCTTCCCTCCCACACCCTCAAACCCGTCAAAAGACTCCACCTTTGCCCCAAATCCGCCCTCTCTCTCTCCTCCACCGACAACCTCTTCCGGGTATCTCCCTATTCCCTGCAATACGACCAGGGGCTCCTCGGGTCTGCCCCCGATCGGACGACCATTAATGGGGCTGCTGTTGGCGGTCTCGATGCGATGGAGCAGCTGACGAGCATCTTGACGTCAAGGGTTTATGAGGTGGCAATCGAGTCGCCATTGGATTACGCGCCGAAGTTCTCGGAGAGGTTGGGGGTGGAGATGTGGCTCAAGAGGGAGGATTTGCAGCCTGTGTGTTTTTTGATACTCTTTTTGGTTCTCCTTAGTTAATTGTTACATATATATACATAATTACATATATATTGCATTTTGTTTTTGAAAATGTTGCATAATCAGGGGCTGGGCTAGGTTAGGATATGAAGGAGCTGAACCTTATGCAAAAACTTTAAGGTCATTTAAGTACTGCCCTGATCACAAAGCTCCTGCGTTTGCGGAGTTTGGAAGAGTATGATATACGCAAATTTACCCATGTTCCCATAGATGTTTCCAACATGATGAACCCGTGACCCACGATGCGGGAGCCCGCATGTTTTTGACTGTGGCGTATTCTAATAGAGTATTTACACTGATTTTGTTATGGTTTCCCAAGGTCTGATGACTCTGATCAATCAAAAAAACAATCATTTCGCCTTTTGTTGTAACTGTTTTTGTTCCTACTTTGTGAATATAATTCACATATTGCACCATATATGTCGCACTGGTTTTGGAAAATGTCACATAAAGCTACCTCTTGTAAAGATGTTTATCCATTCTCTCATTTTCCCGAGCAAAATTCTAAGTATGAAATAGTTATATAGTAAATTTAAACTGTGTATTTGTTATGGTTTTCAAGGTTTGATCAATCAAAGAAATTATCTTTTCACCTGAATCTTGTGTGGGGGTAGATGCAACTCTCTTTTTTCTCCTTTTATGATTATAATAATAATTTGGATATATTATAAGGTTACTGTTATAAAATTGTCTATTCTTTTAGACTTTCCTTACTTGAAGTCTGATATGGTCAAATAGTGTGCATATATTGTGAATTTGGTATCGTTTGTCAAGTTTTCGTCAGTTCAAGAAAAGATCTTTTTGCCCTTTTGTTGTGCAGTGTTTGCTGCATTTTTCCCCTCTTGAGCAATAGTTAACTTAAAATTCTGCACTAAGGAAATTTTGTATGTCCTATACTTGAACCTTCCTTGTAAGTTTTTCTAGAAGTGTATTTGGAATGCTCATCATCCCAATTAAAATATTCAGTTTGTTTGGGGCTTCACAATCTGGAATTTTTTCCGGGGCTTCATAATCAGGGATTTGTATCTAAATTTATTGTTTCGCCCTACTCTTTTGGACTTTTTTTCTCCACCCTTCCTCTTTCAAAAGCATTCTGTATATGTCCAGCGACTGTAGAATTTTGTTAACTGCTGTGTTTTGTTGCTGTGAAATTGTCTTACATATTGGATTCTCTTTTCTGTTTTGTATCTTTACTTGAAGGCTGGTCTCGATCCCAACTTGTAAGTAAACTTTGGGCACAATAATGTAAATTTTCTTTCTTCACGAGTTTTGGTTTTAATGTATTTAGAGCATGATAGCTTGTTAGTATATATTTTATGAAGACGATATATCTTTATATCCTTCTATTTAGGTTTGGTACTTAATATGGGTTCAACTTATTTTGTAAATGGCTGCAGAACATCCTTTTTCTCACGGTAGATTTCATAAAGCATCTTATCTTGTGAATATCTATAAGAAAGTAACACAGTATGTGTGAAATGGCTGTTTATTTGTAGGTTTTCTCATTCAAGCTTCGAGGAGCTTACAATATGATGGCCAAGCTTCCAAGAGAACAGCTAGAAAGAGGGGTAATATGCTCATCTGCAGGTAACCATGCGCAAGGTGTTGCATTAGCAGCCAAAAAGCTCAAGTGTAATGCTGTCATTGTTATGCCAGTTACCACACCAGAAATCAAGGTAAATTATTTCTTTTACTCTTTTCATACCTTGAAAATTTTTGTTTCTTTGAAATTATTTTGTATTGGGTAAAAATGGTTGTTTATCCTTTGATAAATGTTCAGTGGAGAGCAGTTGAAAGATTGGGAGCAACTGTTGTTCGCATGGGAGACTCGTATGATGAAGCGCAAACATATGCAAAGAAACGGGGGGAAGAGGAAGGTTGGACATTCATACCTCCTTTTGACCACCCGGATGTCATCATGGGGCAAGGGACCATTGGGATGGAAATCATGCGTCAAATACAAAAGCCATTGCATGCGATCTTTGTGCCAGTAGGTGGTGGTGGTCTAATAGCTGGTATTGCTGCATATGTTAAGAGAGTTTCTCCAGAGGTAAAAGTTCCGGGCTATAAAACTGGCAAGCATGTTGACATAGTTGTCACTTTTGACTCTTGAGCATTATAACCAAATATGATATTTTTCTTATTGGACAAAGAAGGAGAAGCCTATCCTTAAATTAAAGAAAAGAAATAGAAATCTATTGAGAAAAATTCAAGTACTTACAGAGAACATGCATGTTGTCATGTACCATATAAATAAGCGAAGCCGTGTTTTATCAGATGAAAAATGGCTTCAGGGAGCAAACCCTGTAAAGTTCTACTGAAGGGACAAAGAAAATGGATAATTTTCCTTCACCACATAAACAGAGAAATCTCAATAGCTTGTTGACTGGATATCATGAAATGTGTAATTGTTAGAGCATTCCCACCAACCTTCCTCATTTAATTTCCTTATCTCACTTTCTAGAAACCCATTTCTCCTACTAGAAATCCACATTTTAGAAATTGCTCACATCATTCTTTCTATAGAATTTAAAAAAAAAAACTAAAATAATTATTTCTATTATAATGAAATGAAAAAACAATATTTTCCCCAATCTTAAAAGTTTTTAAAGATCTAGTGCAAAAAATTCATTTTCAAATAGAGAAATGTGAATAGTAGATTTCCCCGTTGAGAAATATACTATAGCATTTTTGGAAAGTTTCCTGAAACCACAGAAAAATAGAAAGATTGTTGTTGGACATTTCTCATCTAAGATTTCTCATTTGAGAAATCAAAAGAGAGAAATGTTATGTTTAGAAAGACTAATGTGAATGCTCTAACAGTTAACATGATACTCAAGAACTCCTAAATCCTTACTTTCAAATCCTCCCTCTTCTCCAAATGATATCGGACAAATAGCACGATGACAAGATATCCAGTGGAAAATGATTTTAATCCATATTTTCAAATTTGTTAAAGTCAATAATGAACACCGTCTTCCACAAATCATGATTATAAGAACTTCTCTAGGCACAAACACTATATGCATACTTTCACAAAGTTTCTTTACTTACATTTCCACAAACTTACAATGTACACACAATATAAAAAAATTCATGAATTTTTAATTTCAAATCCTTTTCTCCAAATGAAACCAAAACACAGCACACATAGTGCTCTAAAACATATCTGATGAAGATGTTCTACCACATGCACACAACTCATACACAAACCTTTATAAGGCACGATTGAGAAAGTAGCTTCCTACGGAGAAACTTTACGAAGGGATGAAGCTATTTGGAAATGTTTAACATGGTTATACACATCTACTAGAAAGATGATCTACTCGTATCAAAAAATTTTAAAATAATAATAAAGTAAATAGATTTCTGCACTGGTTCAAACATCAACAGGACATAATTGTTCATGCTGAAGGTGACGCAACACACAAAGAAAAAAATATGGGTACTGTTAGGGAAATAGAAAAAAGGATAATTGATGCAGATTAACTGAAACTACAACCGACCCAAGAAATTGGAAACTAATCACAGATCACAAGTAATTCTCAGACGATCTCAGTTTACATGCGGTGAGACTCTATCAGATGTAGAACCAAGTAGCAAATATAACCGCACGTTACATAAAGAGACAGGAGGCGTAGGTCATATCTCATTCTCGCAACTTGTAAACAGAAATTATGCTTGCAATATTTCATTTTGTAAATAGAACTTGAGTGCCATTTCAGTCAAGATCAATCATGGGCCTAATTGATAATTTAAAAGCAAGCCAAACTTTAAGCAACAGAAAGAGAAAGGAACAGCGTAACCAGTACCAGCTGATGCAGTATCCTCAGCAGATTCATATAAAGCCGAAGCAGGAGTCTGATAATTAACATGCCGCTGAACTGATCTCTGAGACCCACTTGCTGGACCAGAGTCTGCAATCCTTTTACCACCTAGAGACAACCAAAATAAAGCATGATAGAATACTTATCATGACACCATCGAATGAAAATAATTACCTGAGGAATGAAAAATTAAGAGTACAACAAATTCACCACGGACTCGTCAATACTCTGATGGGTATTAGTTTAACAGGCGCACCATAAATCCAGCTAATGGGTACTACATGAAGGTTATATACTAACCACTTTTTGATGCTTGGGAATCTTTGGCTTGTGACAGAGTCTTTTTCTCTTCGAAAACCCGATATTGATAGTATTTATAATCAGCACAACTTTTATCAAATAGAAACCTGAAGGTAACAACCTGATTAGAAACTAGATAATAAGGTAAAGCCACGTCAGCACATATGAACATAAACATTAAAGGCAAACCGACAGCAAAACACAAAAAGACAACCACATTAAAGAAAGTCAACAAGGGCTATAACCATTTTGCTTTTCTTCTTGTTTGGCATAAGCAGTTAAAATAAAGTCACAATTCACAAGAGAGGACGACATAATCAACCAACAAATAAGTCGTACTTGCCCAGAAAAATATATAGTTAAGCTTTGCTTTAGCGTACATCACTGATTGACAATTAAAGCCCACAAATAACCTTTGAAAATAGCATATACCTCACGAAGTACATAAATGCATAGTTTGCATCATTACAAAAGAAAATCTTTTACAACTCAAACATTACACAAAACCACACTAAAAAGAACCAATAATAATTGGTTCCGAACCGTTAATGCGAAGTGTAAATTTCCCTAAACGTCTAAACAAAGCTAGGCAGTGGAGATCACCAAATACAACAGAAGATGTTACTACAGAAAGATTACAAGTATAGGTCAACGATCAAGAGCACTGTTGAGCTTACTAAAAGCAAATAAGCTAAAATGAGACAAAAACATAACATATGTCAAAGCATGACATATTATTACATAAAAAAGGGACACAAGTGACAAATTTTAACTTAATGCACATACTTGAAAGGAGTATCTCCAGGATTTTTCTGCATTGTCATATGCTCAATGTTCTCATCTTTAGCAACAAAAGTAGCCAACCTGTCTGCAACTTCCCTCACAAAAGAATCACTTGGTGGAGGTGGCGCTGCATTTCACTTAAAGAACTGATTAATACCAAGCGCATGAACAAGAGAATATAAATTACTCTTGTAGCAGGCGGTCCAAATCTTTCATTGAACATCTCTTCCCACCAATTATGATAGGGACTTGGATTATAAGCTGCATTCATGAGACAACAGCAATTCAAGAATACATGGTCCTCTTGATCTATCAACCAATAAAGAAGCGTAGAGGTTCCTCCATTCAGTAGATTTTAATTAAAGGGAAAATGTTTAATTTTAACTAACCAATGATATCAAGGCTTAGCAAGCTTGTTAACCTTACATAATAGTGCAGTTAGGCTAAAGGTTTAAACCAAAAAGCTTTGCAATAAGAACAAACTAGTAAATAAGGAAAAAGGTCATTCATAAAAAATGAACTTTTTATGTAAAGAAACGGAAAAAAAGGGAGTAGAAAGGCATAACACAAGTTACTGGGTAACATATAATAGTGTCCCTCTCTCTCTCTCTCTCCCTTCATCTCTCTTCACGAGTGCACGCACACACACACGTGTGTGTATCGTGAATTAAGTATTGAACTTACTTTCCATTAATTCCAAGTATAGATAATCAATTTGCTTGCGGGAAGGTAAAGTAAGATAAATAATGAAGACAGTGAGAAAGAATGGGGAAAAAAGAAACATCACTTTGTCATTAGAAATTTGTGCCGCAACGCGAGAGTTAAAAGTAAAACAAAACAAAGAAGAGTGATTAACCTTATCCTTTTTTTTTTTTATCAATGAGTGATGAATTTAATCATCACAAGAAAATGAAGAAATCACAACTCAATATGTCAGACACAGGTTTTAGTGGAAGACCAATTAGCTCACTAAGCAGTATGAATAAAAAAACCAGATGGTTGCTCCTAAATAATAATTAGCCAAACGAGCAAAACTGACTTTCATTCTTTTCTTAACCCTCTTAGAAAGGGGATCTAACAAAGGCCTAACCTCAACTTAAATCCAAACTCAACTCAACAAGGTAGGTGGATTAATAGAGATATATATACACATATAAGAAGCAATTACCAACAACTACTCCTCGTGACTGTGTCTCAGATGCAGGCAGCCCCAACTTCTGCCGCTTCACCAGCATGTCTTCTTCCTCCTCATCCTCGTCATCCTCACTCAATTTAATGGGTGCCACAATTTTCGATTTTTGTTTCAGGCTAAAAGCAAGTTTGCCGCTCGATGAAACCGAGCTGATTTTGCGAGAATTGTTACTAGCCTTAGACCCAAAGCTTAATTTACTAATAACAGGTTTAGGAGCTGAAGCCTCAGAAGCAGAACGGCTTGGTTTAGTTGATTGCTCAGAAGTGGGGCTCTTCTCTTGCTCCTGCTGTTGGAGCTGTTTAAACTTCTCCATGAATGACCCATCATTTGCAAATAGACCAGGAGGTTTCCCTTTCTCCATTCGCTACAGATGAGAGATGTATTGTATGCTGCTTCAAATGACACTTAGAAGCCATTCAGATGATAATAATTATATAACAGGTATCAAAATTGTAATCACCCGAAAAAGAATTGCTGAAACTTCTTCATCGTAGCTGAGAAAGAAATTATCTTTAAAACTGAGAATACTTAACAGTAATTGGGCTACAAAACCCATCTGGTAACAGAGAATTTACGTACTTCATGTTTCAAACATATTTTCTTGGGAATGAAAACCAACGAGGCAAAAAAACATGAGAGTTGAGAACACAATTTCTGGTATTCATAGATTTTCAAAACACGATAAGAAAACAAAACAAAAATAATTTACCGAAACTTCCCAAACCAGTGTTATTAAAGGCTCTAACCGCCGCCGGGATCCATAATTGCCTTAGTGAAGTGAGGCGCTAATTATAGCAAATGGTTCCTCTTTTTGATGGTACAATACCTTGCTATTGATTCTCAAATGAGTACTACATCATTGCTCTTCTCCACTCATCTTGATTTATTGATAAAGTCAAAGCTATGTTTTAAATTTCAATTAATAATATTTGATACAGCTTGCTTTTCTAGACATTTTTGTCTAGTGTTTTAGGTTGAAAAAGTGAGCACCTCAAGCACCTGTGCCTAGCCCTAGGCAAGGGCCCAAGCAGCGCCTTTTTAATAGCGCCTTACTTGGAGGTTCTTAAGGCACCCACGCCTTACCTTGCTTTGCCTTGGTGCCTAGGCGAGCGCCCAGAGCACCTTTAACAACACTGTCCCACACTTTCTCTCAAAAAATACAAAATTGAAAACTATTTCAAAAATTCATTTTCAACAACCCCAAAATACAAAACACCAAACTGAACCAATATCAATTTTCCAGTTTCAAAAAAATCGCTATTCTATGAAGTTAAAATGGTAAGGGCATTCCCCACAGTATATCTATAATCATCCCCTGAACATTTTAATCCCTATAACTCAAGTACTAAATTAGAGGTTGAATACAAGGAATGTCATCCACACCATATCCCCCAAACTTAAAATAGCATAGGGGATGAATGGAGGTCTCCTATTTCAAGCAGATTACTGTAAAAAATCCCAAATTAGGGGATTGAATAGTACTACATACACCTGTGTAAGCATCCACTAACATTTAATCCCTTAACTTTAGAATAGAAGCCTTATATAGAGTCACTGCTCATTGGTAGGAGTGCCCAACTGATTCAAAATCAATTTTTCATAGCAATGCATAGGAATATATACCTCTGACAATACAGATCCTGATCCAAGGGATAAAGCCAAAGGTTTGCTAAGGGGCTACAACATCGCCATAATTATGAAAAACCCACTAAATGTCTCATATTTTTGTCTAAAAAAAATTTATATATGGATTCAACACCCCCATATTAATCATTTAACCCTCCATAATAATTTTTAGAACGTGCACCATCCCTTAGTTTAGTTTCTGGATCCGACCCCGCTGATTGATCGAAAGCAACTTCAAAATACAAAACAATACCAAATTGAACTGGTATCAATTTTCCAGTTCCAGAAAAAGATAATCAATTGTTAACTTAAAATCACCGAAACCCAAATCCACAGCAATACAGAGGAATATATACACATATATATACACACACACACGTTATGATACAGATCGTGATCGATACATAACATAGCAACGTCTAATAAGGAGAATCATATACCCAAATCGCTTGTTACTTTTAATTTGAAAAATCTAAACTTGTGAAAAGAGAGAGAGAGAGAGAGAGAGAGAAGGCCGATTTACCAGTATTTGACCGGAGAAAGAAATATTGGAATCGACGTATGTATGTATATATGTATGTATATGTTGGTTTCAGAGGGCGTTGGATTGACACCAAATAAGAAAAGAAATTGTTTGCTGGGGGAGAAGAACAAATGCCCTAGCAAGTTAGGTCAGACTTGGCTATAAATACAAGATGTTTTGTTTGGTCGCAGCTTTTAATGGGAATTGCACAAAAAAATTATTCAATTAAAATTTGTAATTTATTTATAGCAATCACACTAAATTATGTAAAAGATATATTTTATTTATTTTATATAATTAATTTAGGTATTTTATAAAAAATGTACTTACAGTAGATTATCTATT
>MKEJ01060128.1:0-13360 GCA_001753735.1 Embelia ribes
TTTTTTTTTTTTTGGTTCTTTTTGTTATTGTTATGTAAACAAGAGGATTGGATATGTTTTGTGCATCATGTGGTTGGTAGAGCTGTTGGAGGTTTTACATTAAGCATGACATGGGGATGATACTGTCTTACTTTATAATCTGAAATCCTTACAATTAAATGCAGCGCTGAAATGACTAGTTTTCTTTTTGCTATGACAAATAAATTTTCTACCGAGTAAAGAAACTTGTAATATGCTACATCCGTAGAAGAGATTTCGAATTCTAGTAATTTTGGACAAGAATTTGTAGGGATTGAATATGTGTGCATTGTCCAGGGACTTCAAGGAGGGGTTCAGGTTAAGCCTAGCACTGATTTTATCCGGAATTGCGATTTTCCCAGGTGCAACTTGTACACCGGAACTCGAGGACGGAGACTTTACTATGCAACCATCTAGCACTCCCCATTCCAATTTCTTCTCCTCTCTCAAACAGGTTGCACCTCCAACTTCTATCTCTTTCTTTATTCTTTCTGTTTGTATGTATATGTATGTACATGTATGCATCTATCTCTAAAACTGATTTAAACAGGTGGAGAAGAGACTGAAACTAGACAACCCACCTGGCGAAACCAGCTCAATGACACCGATAGAATCATTGAGCTCCCCTTTATACCTCAACTTTGAACAAGCTAACACCAGCACCGCCAGCTCAGCCTTTCAAGATAGTGAGCCTCCAAGACAATTCCTATCTAGTTCCTCTGATTTTCCCCAGAGCAATGAGAACCCACATGCGCAAACTACTCTGCGAGAACAAACTACGAATGGATTTGAAGTTGAGGGTGTCAATGAGATTGATTTGCTGGTTCGACTCTTAGGTCTGTCCGATTGTGATAAACGACAAAAGGAAGAGCAAAATGAGGTTGATTTGGGGTTTAAAAATGGTGGTGACGACTCTGAATTTTTCGCCAAGGTTGTGGGAATGAGAGGGCCAAAATCCAGAAAGGAGGTGGAGAGAATGGATGGATGGATTAAACATTTTAAGAGCGAGAATGATGGTAAGGAGGGAAGTAGAGAGCCTTTGAGGTTAGCTCATTTGCTTTTGGGAAAATTTGCTTTTGTTTCCCAAGGTAATGATAGTTTTGGAGGATTGGAGTTCCCCTCAACTGTTGAGGAGTTTTTGCGAAATGATCCCCCCTGAAGATGAATCTTCGTTTGGAGAAATAGGTTGATGTGAGCCCCTAGCAGTTAACATTTCGATTGTTGAAGGTTTTCACGGGTAAATCAATGAGATATCTTTATTTTTCTCAGTATTGTTGGTTCGCATTGTAGTAAAATGTTTTGGACCTTTTCCAATCAACTGTTTTTGGCTCAAACAGTATTTTAAAGACAGTAATTAAACCCCATTGGCCATTGACTTGAGTGATATTTAGCTTCAAGCAGTAATTTGGTTTTACAGTATTTATTCATTGGCTTTATTATTATTAAATCTAGCATCTTTTACTGCATTTCACAGAACGCTATCAATCACTATTAACATTTTATTTGAACAAAATCACTTGACATTTCTTAGTAACAGACAAATCCAATATCTACCGGTGCAAGAATCACCCAAGTAATGAGAGTCATAGAGTAACAAACTTCATCAGGATTTTTATGTACAATGAAATGCCTAGTATTTATTGACTTGTTAAGCGGACAATACCTTATGCAGGATCAATTTACTGCACGAAAATCGTGGTGATAGGTACTTCTAAGTACCAAAGCCGAAATACACTCAACCAAACCAGTGAAAGTTAACTATCTATGCGATGACCCCAGATTTTCCAGCCCTTTGCAGGACTTTTCATGTATTCTCATACTGGAACCTTCACAACCAAAACTGTTACTACTTGTTGATGAAGTGATGCGCTTATCCAGCTTCAAAAGAGAAGACAAAACTGCATTCATATCAGGGCGATCCTCGGGGGCTGTACAGGTGCAAGACAAGGCCAGTTTAAGGAGGTCTTCAACGATGTCTGGGTCCTTAGAGACATGTGGAGCTAGTTGAGGATCGATAATTGCAAACAGACTTTTATTTCTTGTTGCTACCGCTTTTTCTACAGTTTGAGGTAGAGTGATCGATATCCCGTTCTCTTCTGTAAGTCCTGTGGGCCTTTGTTTTGTCAATAGTTCCATTACTATTATACCAAAGCTGAATACATCTACTTTTGTCGTGACCGTCCTCATGTAAGCAAACTCTGGACCCAAAAAAAAAAGAACAATTGTTGTACATTCCATTGCGTTTGGAAACAAAGAGCACACTCCTAGTTGAGAATTATATTTGGGTTTTAGATTTTGTAGAATTGGGTGAAGGAACCTCATTTGTATTCCGGTTTCAGTTTTAAAGGGCAGCGATAGTGGCAAACCTTGGTTGAAGGCACAAGTTCATTTGCTCTGATGTAATCATTTTGGGAGAAAAAAGAATAATTTATTGGAACGCTTGCTACCAAACAAGTTTTCATATATATCTTCTTAAAGGTTTTCTGAAACTCTTCTTAAAAGCTTATATTTGAGAGCCTAATCAGAAAACTGGAACTTTCATTATCCTTTCCTCTGAATTATCATTTTTCTTTTTGATTTTTTGTTGTGTCAGCAGGCTTTCCATGCATTTGCTTTGCAAAGGGCTGCAGTTTCTCAATTTTATTACCGTGGTGTTTGGCATTACGGAAGCAATGTTTTCGAAAAACCTGAAATGAGGAGAGAAAAATTTGTGTTTACCTGGTGCCATGTAACCAATGGTGCCCCGAAATGCTGATGATGTGGCAATGCTGATCCCATTCTGAAGATGAACTCCCAAAATCCGAGCAGTCCCAAAGTCACTAACATGGGCATCCCATTTTCTGTCCAAAAGTATATTTGAGGGTTTCAAATCACAGTGCACGATGGGAAAATCATAACCTGAATGTAAATAAGCCAAGCCACGTGCAATCGAGACTGAAATTTCTATTCTTTCAGATAATCCCCATCTCGAGATATCCATACCAGTGCCATGAATAATTCTGTCCAAGTTTCCGTTTTCCATGTACTCGAGAACCAACGCCATCAGCTTTTTGCTTTCCCATCCATAACCAAGTACCTTAACCAAATTCCTGTGCCTCAAATGGCTCAGCGTGTTGAGTTCTTTATGGAAGCTCTTATCAGATTCTGCTGGATACTGGTTTGAGTTCAATATCTTCACTGCTATTATCTGACCATCTTCGGATTTACCTTTGTACACAGTGCTCAAATTGCTAGCTCCTATGATGTTTTCTTCGCTAAAGAAGTCGGTGGCTTGTTCCAAATCCTTTCGGTCATACCTCTCGAGTGTCAAAGCTGAAGCGTAATCTGGTTCTATATTCTTAACCTCTTCTAGCTCCGATTTCTTGCTTTGTCGGTTGAAGAATATTGCAATCACCAAAAACAGGAAAATGGCTACAGATCCAAGCACTGCAAGAATCAGAATGGTCTTCTTGGATATGCTGTTAGATTTTTTTGCACCATTACTGTCAGCGCAGGGACTAAGAAAGCTGGTCCCGCAGAGAGCTAGATTCCCATCCAAATAAGATGAAGTAATGTTTCTGAAAATACCACCTTTTGGAACAGGACCTTCGAGTCGGTTGCTTGTAAGGTTGAGATATTCCAAAGTGGAGACATTTGCGAGCTCTCCAGGGATAACACCATTAAGTTTATTTTGAGAAAGATCGAGAAGGCCGAGGTGCTCTAAATTTGCTAAATCTTCAGGGATAAAACCATCTAATTGGTTCCTCGAGAGGTTCAAGCTTTCGAGGTTATATGTCTGCTGAAAAATTATACTGGGTATTGAACCATTAAGCTTATTTCCCGACATATCGAGGAAAAACAAATTTCTGCAGCCTCCAAGCGTGTCGGGAATATTTCCAGAGAGATTATTTTTTGACACATCGATAGCTTGTACCATATCTAACATTCCAAGCTCACTTGGAACTGGTCCAACAAATAGATTGTTGGACAAATCCAGAGAAAGCTGCAAACTTTTCATGCTTGCTACCACTGATGCATGAATAGCTCCGTCGAGAAGATTGTGTGAGAGATCCAAGCTTGTCAATCGGCTGAGTTGGGCCATACTTTCCGGGATAGGCCCATTTAACCTGTTCCCACTGAGGTTCAAGTACGTAAGCAACTCGAGTTTCGATATAGTGGATGGGATAGGGCCAGTAAATTTATTGTTCTGCATTCTTAGATTCGTGAGCTGTTTGAGATCGAAAATTTCCTTGGGGATTTTCCCTTCAAATGTATTGTTATGAAGTAAGAGGCCTTGTAAGACAGAGAGTTTTGAAATCTCGGGTGGAATTTGGCCCGAGAGTTTATTTCCATGAAGCCATAAAGTCTCCAATCGACTTAGATTACCAATTGTGGAAGGAATTTCTCCTACAAGTGAATTATAAGAGAGCTGTAATCTTCGGAGATTAACGAGGTTACCAACACCAGGTTTTATCAATCCGCTAAAATTATTCTCACCCAAATTCAAAGTATCGAGATTTGAACAATTGTAAATGTCATCTGGGATTTCGCCAAACATGGCATTTGGACCAAGAGACAATAGCGTGAGATTTGGCATCTGTCCGAAGCCTCGAGGAATAATTCCGCTGAGATTGTTACCAGCTAAACCGATAACAACAAGCTTTGTACAATTGGCAATACTTAGTGGGATCGGTCCATTGAGGTAGTTATTATTGAGGGTAAGGTTCTTCAAATTACCTAACAATCCAATATTCGAAGGAATTGGCCCAGTGAGGGAGTTGAAGCTTAACGTTAACTGAGTCAAATTCGACAAGCTTGTTATGGATGAAGGGATCTTCCCAGTCAGCATATTCGAATGGAGGGTGAGTACTTGTAGTGATCTCAGAGACCCAATTTCCGAAGGTATTTCACCTATTAAGTCATTCTCCGAGAGACCCAAATGAGTTAATGCTGTAGCTTTGAGTAAAGAAAGTGGGATCGTTGAATTTAACCTATTCTGGTATAATCGAAGAATTTCTAAGTTGGGCAAGTTTCCGAGCTCAGGAGGAATGCTCCCGGTGAACTCATTGTGAAATATATTCATAGCTACAAGATTTTTGCAACTGCCTATTTCAGGTGGGATTTTCCCAGAAAGAGAATTATAGTGAAGTTGAATAATTTGCAAATTTTTCAGATTTCCTATCTCTGGTGGGATAGGGCCAGACAACTGGTTTTCGGTAACATCTAAAGCTTGAAGAGCTTCCATTTTACCGACAGAAGATGGTATAGAGCCTGTTAAGAAATTAATGTAAGCTCCGAAAGTCTGCATATTAACGAAATTACCGATATCCGAGGGGATCGGACCACTGAGATTGTTGTTGTTGAAGTAGAGCTGCAACAAGGCTGTGCAGTTTGTTATGCTTTCTGGTATGCTTCCGTTCAGAAGATTGTTTCCGAAATCCATAAGTTGGAGATTTTGGAGTTTCCCAAGCTCAGGTGGAATTGGACCCGAAAGGGCATTTTGGTAAAAACTCAGCTGTTGAAGCTGTGAGCAGAGTCCTAACTGGGATGGAATGTTGCCGGAAAATGAATTCGAGGTTAGGTCAAGAACCTCAAGAGTAGAAATGTTGCCAAGAAACACAGAGATTTCGCCCTCAAGCTGTTTCTCGGGGAGGGAAATGGAAACGACGTGATTCGTGGCATTGTCGCACGAAACTCCTGACCAGTTGCAGTGATGAGTTGTATCATTCCAATCCAATAAGGCCCCTAAAGGGTCATTCGTGATCGCATTTTTGAAAGCTTTTAGTGCTTCGGTTTCGATATTTGGGTTCAGTTTTGCCATTGAAACTCCGGTGAGACAGAGAAGGAGTGCAATGGTGCATAGGCTGTGAGGATGTAGAGTCACCATTGCTTTGCCTATGCCGAAACAAGTTGGCACTGGTATGAACTTAAATATGTGTGTTTGTTTTCAAAAATATTGTACATGGTTTTAGAAACTCCTGGTTTTGAATACCTACAAATCTGAAAAGGGGGGTTGTAGTTTTCAAACTCAAATTGTTTTGCTTTTTTATTTTTACAAAAAATTGACTGCATTTGTTTGATTAATTTTTAAGTTGAAATTTTTTGTTGTTTTAGTATAAAAGTTTTAAGCTGGATGCATGCATGAAGAGCAAAAAGTAACAAACTTGTCCACTTTATTTATTTAATTTTTTTATCATTGTCCACTTTATTTATCAAATACATTCTCTATTGGCTAAGAGCCGAATGTCCACTTACCTTTCCTTCTAGAATATTTGTATTTATAGAAATTGGGAAATTGCATACTAACTTCTCTTTTAGTATTTAATTGAGTTGAAGTTGATGCAACAAAAATTGCTAAGAAAAGAAAAAGAAATTTCCAACTATATATACTACAACTTTCATTTTCTTTTGAAGTTAATGAAATTACATGGTTGTTACTGTTAAGTAATCACCATGAAAGTGTTTTTATGTAAGAACCATTGTAAAAAATTTTTTAAACAAAAGGTGGAATAAAATGTATACACACGTACTATTGAGTGTTTATTACAACCAGAATGAAATTAATAGAATCAAAATAGTTGAAATTTTTTTAATATTTGAAGTCCTTTCCAGTAGAATGGTTGAGAAATGATGTATATAGAGGAGAAGAGTTGTATTAGTGGCGGACACAAAATTTTCAAGTAGAAGGGCAGAGTCCTCTTCAGTTATTTAAGAATTTGCATATTTATTTATTTTTCCAGAAGGGGCTTTCCAATGGTGAAATCTAAAATTTTTAATTTTTTTATAAATATTTTGGAGAAATTTCAGGAATCAAGAGCTTATGGCTCTTCTCTTTCTTTCTCCTCGGTCCGAGTACATGATTACATATTGTCCCTACGTGAATTATTTTAGCACTTATTCAACCATATGGAAGTTAGAATCTAGAAAAAGTGGCTTAACACGGAAGAATCTCTTTCTATCCCAGAAGAATTTATCTTGATATCATACGGAAGGAATACGTGCTCAAAATCCATTGTAATTTGCTTTTGGTCAATCTTTTTTTATACCAATAGAATAAAGGCCAAAATAAACATTTAGGTTGTATATAAAGAAGGTGGATTTTTAAGTTTAGAGTATCTCATTTTCACAGTAGCACCCAAAAATAACCACAAAAAAATGGGATTTTTCAGCTTTAAACGTGGGAATTCTCAAGTCTCCTCTCCCAAAAAAACACCCCCATTGAGCATCCCCAAGGAGAGCAAAAAGCCGAACACGAGGAATTTTGATCCGAAGAAGGATGAAATGAGAAGGGTTTTCGATAAGTTCGATTCCAACAAGGATGGGAAAATCTCGAAGGAGGAATACAAGTTAGCGACAAGAGCTCTCAGCATAGGAAATGCTGAAAAGGCCTTTCAACTTTTGGACCGCGATAGAGATGGATTTATCGACTTCAATGAGTTCATGGAAGTGCAAAAAAAGGGAGGGGAAAAGAAAGATGATATCGAGGATGCTTTTCGTGCTTATGATTTGGACGGAAATGGGAAAATAAGTGCGGAGGAGTTGATGGTGGTGATGAGAAAGTTAGGGGAGCAGTGTAGCTTGAAAACTTGCCGGAAAATGGTGGAAGGGGTTGACTTGGATGGGGACGGGCTTATTGATGCGAAGGAGTTCATGGCTATGATGAAAAATACCTCAAAAAACTCCTAGAGCAATATCGCAAATAATACTAAATATGTGTATTTTTCCCTATATCGTGGCATAGAATTATCGAAATAAAAGTACTCGTCATGTTAGCAACTATCGAATTAGTATGCGTATTAATATGTTATACCTTGACAAACACCTTGAAATAAAGCGCTTGAAGTTGAACTATGTACAAATATTAGTAGCAATTCGTCATGTACTCGATGATATTAATAACGGATTCTAATACGAATTTAACCGTCGAGTAGTGGATACGCATTTATTATTCGCTTCATGAAATTTAAGTTACGTGAGATTTTCGCCACATCAATTATTTGTCAAGAGATGCCTTTTTTTGAAGTGTGAGGACCAAATCTATAACTATTTGACATTTCAATGTGTATAAGTGATTCATTTGAAACTATGGAGCCGAAATTAATTTGTTTGACCATGGGAGCCATGTGTGTAATTAAACCATAATTTTGACGAAACATACTCTGTTCCAATGAAAAGAAAAGCTAAAGCTAAGCGCAAAACAGACCCAGAAATTAAAATTTCCATCTTTATTCAAAATATATATAATTTTTGTATTAAATTTCAATTTTCATCAACATATTCCCAATTTTTGCTTCCTTTCTGGGTTCTTCCGAATCATTCTTTTCCTAACCTCTGCCATTAGATTTATATTGGGTCTCTGAAATTCAATTATTTGAGATTAATGATGTATAAATCTGATTTTTTTGGTTTACATTGTGTTTTTTGTTGTGGGTTTTGAGATAATAGGTATAACATATGCCTAATACTTGGACAAAATGGTTGAAGATCGCCTACGTGGCGTTTGCATTCTTCTTGGCCCTCATTTTGGGTGCTATCAAAAGTTAGTTTTTATTTTATTTTTTCTATTTTTTCTCTTTATTTCCACCCATTTTGCACAAAAAAGGATTTAATCCTTGTTCTACCTTGAATTTCTTGGTTAAATTTTGGTTCTACCGTTAGCTCTTCTAATCTATTGGCTCCCTTTTTACCTATTGTCCATAGAAAAAATGATGCATGCACTGGCAATCATGTCTAGATGCAACGCATTGATTATGTCTTTTTAAGTGAATGATCAATGGACAAGATATAATTACATAATTGCTTTATAGTTGCTGTACATGATTTTCCATACGTATATCCATAATGTGGCTTTAATTCTTGTTTTGCTTTGAATTGCTTGGTTTATTTTTGGGCCTAATGTTGGATTATCCTACTAAAGGCGCATTTTATCTATGTTGATAGCTGTGCAAAATTTTAAATTTTTTATCTTCCATGAACTTTTTGCAGGTGTGTTTGTGGGTCCAATTGCTAGTCTTATAGTGATTATTGGAAATGTTGGGGTGATTTTGGGTCTCCTACCTTCACATGTTGTTTGGACAATCTACACTTTGATTAAGTAATAATAATCCTTTCTTTCAATCAGCCTTTCTTTTTTTGTATTTATGTATGGTATGGTTACAACTTTTAACCTTTTTGTTATTTTGACATAAAATAATGAATGCATCTAGCTTTTTCATAGTTTGAAAAATGCTAAAGCTTTTGAGCTTAAAAGCTGAAACCAAACGAGCTCTAAAATTTTCAATTTTTAACCAAGTATTGGTTTTTCATTTACAGGATAGATAGATTTGATACCCCACTCAAAGTAACAATCTTGTTGGCTTTGCCAGCCTTGTTTTGCATTTGGTTGGGTTTAAGCATAGCTGGTAGTGTTCTCGTGGGAGTTGGCTACGGGTTCTTCACGCCTTATTTGGCCACCTTTGAGGCTTTTAGGCACGAAAATGAGTCCAAGAGATTTTTCCACTGCATTGTGGTAAACATCAATGTGCATCTTTTCCTCAAACTCTGTGTTTGTTTGGTTGCAGCTTCTAAGTACACGAGTTTGCTTTTCTGAAGTTAATTTTTGCTAAACCGGTTCATCCGGCTTAAAACTTCTTGCTTATCTTATACCACAAAAGTTGAGCATCACTGTGCTTAAAAGCTGTAACCATACAAGCCCGAAATTTTGGCACTTTTTTGTTTGATTGTTAAATTTACATTTTCGGTGTTTCATTTTGCTTCTTCTTGGTTTTGTCTTCTCGTAAATATCTAGGATGGAACTTGGGGAACCATCAAAGATAGTTGTACTGTGGTTCGAGATTTTTTCGATATGTGCTACCATACGTATCCGCTTCACTTGAAGGAACTACGTGAATCGCCTTGTTCCAATGAGATACTTCCTCTTAGGTATTGTTGTTTCTTCTCTTTTGCAATATTGCCAAACGTACAATTTATAGCATTCATTTTAGAACCTGTACATATAGAGATCATTATTTTAGTTTTGCCATTCGATTAAAACCGTTTTGCAGGTTTATCCATGTGCCTAGTTGTGTAATTGTCGGCATAATTGGTCTTATTGTTGAGATTCCTCTTTACACTGTCATTGCCGTCGTAAAGAGCCCATACATGTTATTCAAAGGTTGGCAACGGCTTATTCACGATGTCATTAGCCGTGAAGGCCCATTTTTGGAAACAGCTTGTATCCCTATTGCTGGTTTGGCAATACTTTTGTGGCCACTTATTGTTCTCGGGTGTGTTGCAATATCCGTGTTCATAAGTGTCTTCGTCGCGTTGTATGGACCAGTAGTAGTTTACCAGGTTTATATCAATCCTACTTTTTCGATGTAATAATTTCTCTTGCTATATATATGGAATAAGTGAGGCATTGACTTTGTTGGTCGATGCTCGTGTGCATGTAGGAAAGATCTTTCAGAAGGGGAGTTGCTTATGTGATTGCAATGGTGGCGGAGTTCGACGAGTACACGAATGATTGGCTTTATCTTCGAGAGGGCTCGGTTTTTCCCAAGTAATCCTTCTCTTAGTCGCCAACTTTTTGTTCGTCGTGTACTGGCCATTTTGGACTTCACTGTACACGAGTCTCCAATGTATAATACTTTTCTTCATGTAATTGTAACCCTAATATCATGTAATGAAAACACTCTTGGCATGAGCCACCCAGTTATAGTCACATTGGCGAAATTGGTCAACAAATCTCTGCTTGTTATTTATTTATTTTCTTTGATTTTGCATATTAGCTTATTTCGCAAGATTCACTCTTTTGGTTTTGATTTAATTTCTTTTACTGTGAGATAAATCTGTGTTTAACAGTTGATTACTTTGGTCATAGCCAGGCCTCAGTATCGTAAGAAGAAAATTTCTCACTTACCGGAGTTTGAGGGTACGAAGACTCCTGTTGAAGAAAGGATCGTCGCAGGTGCAACTGAGCCACCTGCTATGCTTATTCCGACTTTATCTTCTTCATTATCAGTTAAAGACGCAATACAAGAAGTGAAAATGGTACAGGTAATATGTCAAAATATGTTATACTCGTGGAGTTAGTTATTTTACATGAATTCTAGTGCAGTGGACTAAACTTTTGCGGGTCTGAAAGGTTTCGTTTTGGTAGTACTCAAGTTTTTGTAATTTGTTTCATGATTATGGATAACCAAAAGTGCTTGGTGGATTGATTTTGCATAAAGTTTTTTAAAAAGTTATCCTAAACAATCAAGTTTTAGAGACTCACAAAAAGTTCACTTTTGTTAGTTCCAACAATTGTTTCAGGATAAAAATTGACCGTAAATGAAGGAGTTTCAAAGTCTTGTTGTTTATAGTCACAAAAACTATGAAAAGGAAACGAATGATCTATTGATCGATGCAAAATTGAAGTTCTCCATACTAAATTTTATCGGGTAACAACATGCGTTTGACAGATTGTTTCAAAAATTCTGACATTCATAAGCTTTATATTTACCAAAGTCCTCATGGTCCATTGTTATTTGCCTCACACGTTCTTTGTTTCCTATTTTTATCTCTTTATGAAAATTGACATGAAAATATATCAAAAACAGTGAAGAAATGATAATGCGAAGATAAATCATTAAATAAGATTTTGAAGTCTTATTTTTCTTTTAAATTGGCAGGTGTGGGGAAACATAATGAAGTCATGTGAGGTAAAAGGCCAAGAACTATTAGATACGAATATAATAAAGCCAAACGACCTCTACGAATGGCTCAAAGTGAAACAAACTAACGAAGCATCCATTGTCGGCGTTGGCTTGCCTTGTTATTCGTTCTTGAAGATGATTTTTCACTCTGTTAAAAGTGGTGTCAATGGTCTAATAATGCTGGACGGTTACGAAATCAACAATTTGAATAGACCACAAGATAGATTGTTGGATTGGTTTTTCCAACCCGTGATGCTATTGAAGGAACAGATTAAGGTGTTGGGATTGGACGAGAACGAGATGAAGTTCCTTGAGAAAGTTGTTGTCTTTGGAAATGATATTCGGATGATGAAGGATTGGGAAAACGAGGGCCTCGTGCCTCAAGATTCTCTTCGAGCTGCTCAAATTCAGGGTATTAGCAGAAGGTTGTGCTTCGTATATATCACAATATATATACAGGCCTGTTACGGTTTTTACTAGTTTTTGAGTTTTTTGCCTCAGAGAACTTACTTTTTTACCTGACAAACAGAGATCTTCGAAAACCTCAGTTGTGTTTTTACGGTGGCTATTTCTTTCTTTTTTTTTACTTTTTTTTTCATGGGTAATTAATCTATGTTTAAACTCAAAAAGCGATCCAACTAAAAATGCGCGCCAAAATCAAAAAATTAATCCTTGAAAAATTTTTCGGAAAACAATTTTTCTCTAATTTGAAATGTCATGCTCGAAAGCCCAAGCAATGAGGCGCTATCTCCCTATTTTGACCATCTACATTCGCAAATCATGTTAGATTTCAAAAGTACTATCCTACTAAATTAGACTTTCGGTTCGCCAAGTGTTTGTCTAGTTTGAGGCACTTTTCTCATCTCTTGTTAAATCCGTTTTTCTTTTTTCTTATGTAGGTTGATAGGAATGATAAGAAGCCTATCGAAGATCCCAACATATAGGAGGAGATTTCGAAATGTGGTAAAGGCCTTGATCATATATTCGTTGGAAAGGGACGAGGGCCTACCTATGCGATCTCTGTCTTCGAGATCAGTTGTCTCCATCTAAGAACAATATCAACTTGGTCTTTTGTATATTCTTTTGCCCGCAAGTCTTTTAGGTCGTTATACGGTAGAAGCAATGTTGTTTGTAAAACTGTTTCGTTGCCAAGTAAAAGCTAAGCACGCTCTCTTCTCCCTGTACGGAGTAAAAGCTAATGAGCACGCACTTGTCTCCCTTTACGGATAAATATTATGCCTGAAATGTGAAATTTTTTCATATTTGAGCTCTTTTTAGTCTGCTATATTTTCTCTGTTTTCAACTGCAATCTGTTCTTCTACCGTTATCCTTCCAACATAGGATTCGTTTGGTTGGAGCTTTTAACAGAAAAATTTGCAGGATTGGAAAAAATAGATGCATATAGTTTGAAAGTGCCAAAATAACCAAAAGTTCAGTTTAAAAGTTGAGGAGTCAAATATAATCAAACTCTTAAGTAAAAGAAATAGGAAAGCTTGAGCTTAAAAATTGGAACTAAGTAATCCCCATGCATTTAAGATCATGAGACAAATTTTTACACCATATATACGGAGCCATAGAGATCTTTGTTAGGAGCTTTGCGCAAAATAACATTTTTTTGGGTTTTATCATTAATTGGAACATGTAACTAAATGAAAATTTTGTTCGAATATGCTTTTGGCATTTGC
>MKEJ01060129.1:0-12521 GCA_001753735.1 Embelia ribes
CATAATAATATTATTTTAGATAGCGAAAAATTCATCCGAATTTTCGGGGCGTTACAGTCCCCACTTGTAAATGTTCTTGGAATTATCATGTGTAGGACTCTGTTCAACTTGAAGGTAGCTGGTTCTAAAAGATTGGAATATTTTTCCTTCTAGTTGTCCAACATTGCTTTGTTTACCAGATATGGCACCATTTCACACATCGGTTTCATCCACTTCTCAAACTTACTGACACGAGTAACGTATAGATCACAATCATAAACATCAATTGTCCTTGTATGTAAATGAATGACATCTAAAACCCAATGCATATTGCTTAGCTTAAGAAGATAGCACATGCCATCAATATGAGCCCAACCTTTCGTGAGCCTATCCCTGTACCCCCGGAAATACTCAAATAAGCTATCAAGTTTAAAGCCAATCTTATCTACTTTGAAAAGCTTATACTAAGCATCAAACATGGGAGCCATTCAACAATCAACAATTATAAATATTGTCCCGTATATGTCAGGGTGGTTCTGTATTCTCCCTCTCTCTCATAAGATGGAAAGTCACGTCTATATGCTACATATATAAAAAACAAAATAATTTGTTATTTACGCAACATTTATGCACTTTTGCTAAATATCACGAAATGTCACAAAATATCACAAAGATTTGACAACTTGTCACGAAATTTTACAAATTTAGTTCGCGAACACATACGAAATTTCACGTAAACATACTATTATAAAATTCGAACTTACCTCATCCGACAACCATATTTCTTTGGTCATCAGGTATCTGAAAATTTCAAATGTAGCATAACCAGTAATAACATCTATTTGTTTTGGATTTATGGTATCTACGAGCTCCTGCATCCAATGAACTAGCTTGTCAAACAAATCCACATAATAGTTATCAAGAGGATTCATCTTTGTCTTCTTCCTCAACCTTAACTCATCAGCTTCCTCGACTTCTTCCTCCTCTTCCAACAAGTTCCTTTTCCTTTTCAATGTGTCTTCTCACATATTGTGTTCATCATCTCTCTCTTTTTCTTCTTCTTTTTCTATATTTAAAACTTATAGAACTGCAGACTGAAAAGTAGACATCCTTGTCAATATTTCCTTTTTGGTCTTATCTAGAATTCTAATTATTTGCATCTAGTTTGCTCATATTATTTGTACATCAACTTTGATTTTTTCAAAAACTACATTTAATAATTCTGCCAGTTTACTATCAAAGTGAGAGGCAGCAGGGGTTTCTTTCTTCTTCTCTCCTTCGTCCTCCTCATCTCTTTCAGTCACATCAACCTTCTCCTCATCTTGTTCCACCACCTTCTCTCCCTCCAAATCATCCAAACTTATATCATTTAAAAAATTTTGTTCTCTTTATGATGCCTTCATCAGAAATCTGCAACAAATACCAAAAAATTGCATAAGAGAGGGTGAGATAACAACATATTCACGATCTGTCGCAAAATGTTACAAACATCTCAAAATTTTGCGACCTTTCACGAACGTTCACTAATATTCACAAAAATGTTATGAGAGTTCATGATACTTCACGAAAGATTACAAAATGTCACAGAATATCACGAAATGTCCTCGTAAAATAGAACAAATTTAACTAAAATGAATACTTACTTTGCGTCGTTCAATACCTTCGCAATCTCAATTAATGGTTTTTCTTGCTGCCCTCTTACATTAAAATTCTTGGTACAATGTCAGTTGCGCCTTCTTGTTGCTTCAACTTCTTTACAAACTTAGGAACAAAAGACCATGCCACCTCATAGGTCCATACCTAGAAAGTAATGGCCAACCCATACACAATATAACCTACATTAAGGCCTTGTGTCTTCTTTCCCTTAACTCCCCTTTTGGTATTATCATAGATATCTTTCTTCTGCAAGTATACATTCTGATAGTGCTTGATATCCTTATTCAAAGCTTCTAAGAACCCTAAATGCCACCTTCCCTCGAGGATGATTAAGGAACATCTGTTCATTCTCATCCACCATCACAAAAAGCCTACAATCAATTTGCTTTTTTGGTTCAATTGTATAAAAGTATTAGCAAATAAAGTATATCAATCCTAGCTTTCAAGCGTCTTCTTTATTGTGGTAGGATATAAAGCTAGATTTCAACTCTTGCATCAACACCTTCTTGTTTGGAAGATACTCCCACACCAGACATGGAGGGAGATCCTCTTCACCTTCCTTATCAGGCTCCACACTTTAAGGAAATTTGCCAAAATTGAGACCAGTAATCATAACAAATTCTCTTATCCCAAACTTACAAATCTATTATTTACACAAAAATTAATCTCTTTTTTATTGACACATATTTTCCTAAACAGTATTTCATGAATTAAACTACCCGACAACTGCAAATATAGGGCATTCAATAGGTGCTTGAATTGGGTTTCATTTGCCCTATCAAGTAAATTCATCTCTTCAAATTTATAAAGCAGCTTATTAATACTTCCCCCTCCAACATGCCCTACCAAAGTAGCGATCGGTCAATAGATATAATCAATTCTTTAAAAGTCATTTGTAAAATATCACGAAATGAAACAAAATATCACGAAATGTAACAAAATGGCACAAAATGTACGAAATATATGTCACAAAATATCACAAAATGTCAATAACTAAGCCCACATTTATAAAACTGAAATAATTGTATAACAAATCATTTTACATGATTAATTGCATTTCTCTGTGACCAAATTATTTTAAAGCATTACCATAAAAAATATTGCCGAGAAACCCTATATTTCAGTACAATTAATGCCCAACAGAGAGGCAACATTTACACGTAGATAAATTCTTACAATTCGTCAACAATGGACAGGAGGGCACAGATGGAGGGAAACAAATAGAGAGAGCAAAGAAGTGGGATTCAACTTTTAGAAAAATACATATAATGGTTACTGGGTAGGAAATTTTTTTTTTTTTAGAGGGGAAATAGTGGGGGTAGAGAGTAGAATAATCGAAAGGATAAAAATATTCCTTTGCTTCCCAAAATTTTATTTTTACAATTTCCCCTTTCTAAGCCGACTGTCATCAATTTCTTCGCCAATTTGCTAAAAAATATATCAATAAAATAAAATATATTCACCACTCACTCGCCTATAAATTTCGATGAAGACGAAGTAGTAACATACAATATATCATATAATCATCTTATAAATCCAAATCCAGTATTTGCTTATACCCATCTCATCTGTCTCATTATTCTCAGTTCTGTTTTTCTCCAAAATTTCCTTCATAATTTGCTCATCAGAGAGAATTTTCTAATATAATTTGTGGGTTTTTGTGGGTTTTCAGAGAATAAAAATGGGTAATGCCTCATCAATGCTAACTCAGTATGATATTGAAGAAGTTGAACATCATTGTAACCATTTATGTATGTCTTCATTATTATATGTCTATTCTTAAATTTTCAAGCTAATTGTTTAGTAGCTAATTTCTATTTAAAAAAAAATAGTTTCCCAGCAGGAAATAGTATCTTTGTACGGTAGATTTTGCCAGCTTGATCGGAACTCGAAGGGGTTTATTACAGCTGACGAGTTTTTATCGGTGCCCGAATTTGCAATGAACCCTCTTTCTCATGTATGCTACTTCTTTGATTTTGAATTGCAAACTTTTGTTTTTTCTTTTTGGTAAATTGGGTGTTTACAGAGTTGCACTCCGCCTGTTTGAAAAAATGCTGCTTTGGTTTTTGATGGGTATTTACAGAGGCTGCTTAAGATGGTGGATGGATTGAATTTTAAAGATTTTGTGGCTTTTTTGTCTGCTTTTAGTGCAAAAGCCAGCTTGTCCCAGAAAATCGAAGGTAAGTGTTATCAGGAAAGCTATTGTTTTTCCAATGTCTGAAATTTTGAAGTTGAAGATTATTGGTAGTGATTTCAGTTCCCAAGTTTTTTGCATAATCTACACATAATCACTTTGATGTGACATCATACAACTTATGTTCAAATGCGATTTAACTCTTGGATCTCGAGAAGTGATCTATAATTGTTTTCTGGATGCATTGATCCATTCTTGTATCTTGTTAATTTTAGTTTCTTTTTTCTTTCAGTTATCTTTAAAGTATATAATTATGATGGTAGTGGGAAGGTGACCTTCAATGGCATAATAGAAGTTTTAAAGGATTTGACCGGCCCATTCTTGTCGGAAAAGCAAAGCGAGGTATTAGTTTTTCCTGTTCTGCTTCATTCTGAGCTAAATACCTATCTCTTTGTTAGCAGTAATGGATATTTCCCACTTGTTTTTGTTCGGTATGTAAATGTAGAGATATATTTTTCTTGAAAAAAGAAGTGATTGTTAGATTTTTCAACTAGCATATGGTGTATTTTGGTTAATAACCCAATGTTATGAGACCTTGGAGATGGATGGTAGATGACAGAGAGCAAACATTTCTTAATGAGTGTTTAAAGTCATCATATTTTTAGGAAAACATTATCATCAAAGAGAAGAGATCAGGAGGGTGATAATTTTTGGGAAAAAATTTATTGGCCATGGACAGTTGCAACCGTAATATAAGCTATCCCAAGATGATTAGTCTTGACAGTTTACTTGTTTAAAATTATTAGTGCCATGCTCTTGGTTTTGCTGAGTGTATTTTGTTTTTATCCCATTAGTTAGTTGACTTTTTTATCTTCTTGTTTGTACTTTTTTGTCAGTATTTACTACTAGTCTTTAGCTGTTGGTTGGAGTCTCCTAAGATATGTTTTAATGTCTTTTCCATCTTTAAGAAGAAATATCGACATACTCCTACGGCATGTTGAAGCCCCTATGGGAGAACATTATTTTGATGAATTTATGACTCATCCGTAAAAGATATTAGATCCTGATTTCTTTGACAAGAAACTTCATGCAAGTGAAAATGGCAGTGCTTAATAGTTATCAGTCTATTTTAGATCTTGTTATACTTAATTAAGTCTATAGCATTTTTATGCCACTCATAACTCGAATGACAAATTTTTTTGTGAACACTTTGTTCCGCAGGAAGTCCTAAGCCAAGTTTTACGAGAAGCTGGCTATTCTAGGGACTCCATTCTTGTGCTCGATGACTTCATCAAGGTTGTTGATCTCATCTTCCCTTTTGTTCTCTTACGAAGTAATTGTGCCTTAAGAACGCGAAATTATGAGTTTAAAATCAACTTGCAAGTCTATGATAAAATTTTGACATTTGCCTAGGTACATCATTGAAGACAAATGATGTTTAGTTATTGGACTTCAATGATATTGAGAATGCCTCTGAAGTTGTGATGTGATTCATTTTTAATAGTTTTTCTACAAATAAATCATTGAAGCTAAAGCATCCTTAAGTGAGACAAATGTAGCTTTCTCATTTTCTCGTCGAGCATATGATTCTAAAGATGAGAAATGTAGCTTTCTCATTTTCTAGTTGAGCATATGATTCTAAAGATATTTATCTCAAGAATGCCTTTATTTTTCTGTCTCTGTATAGATTCTTTGCAAGCCCGGGCTGAAAATGGAAGTGGAAATTCCAATCGACTGAGCTGTCTTAGTCAGTTCTTTCATGTAATTTGATTGAAGAAAAACCCTTGGACTACTGCCCAGCTACTTATCCGTGCGAAGCACGGATTTTGTGTTATTCATCTTTTATCCTCCAAGCAGAATACAGAAATGAAAATTAGAATAAAAGAATAAGCACTGTGGAAAAACAAATCCTGAGCTTATTTGCAAGTCTTCTTTTGTATTCTCTCTCTCTCACTCTCTGTAACTAAATTGTTATCAATTTAATCAGGATATGCAAAATGCTTGTTCTCAGCAGAGAAAATTGCGTTTTTGGTTTTCCAATATGGTGGTGATCCGTTTTTCTCCCTTCAGTAATATTCTGTTTCTTCAAAATTAATTGACAAGTGGAGCTCCTGGTATAGATCCTGATATAATGCTGAGGCTCAAGTGAAATGTGATTGAGAATTGATATTCTCAAGCAAAGCCATTTCTATGCTATAATATATAGCCAAATCTTTGTTGAATTGTTTCGTGACTATATATACACTACTATGGACCAGTGGCTACCTCCAAACAACCGATGTCCCATATTTGTGTGATTTGGATTTTACCTACACGTCAAAAAGTTACATCATCACAGTATTGGCAAAATCTAAGTCAAGGCAAAAGAACACCCTACCGATACTATTATGTCCACATGATGTGGCCTAGAATCTTCCTCTCTCTCTCTCTCTCTCTCTCTCTCTGTCTCTCTCTCAGTTGCTAGAAGACCCGTTTCTTCATTATCCCGTTTACAAGAAGTTTGCAAAACTCATTTATGAGAAGTTTACTTACTAATAAAAAGCTTGTAATAATTAAGAAACACATCATTTTTAGTCATTTGAAATATAATTGCTTATATTATTGACAATATCACTATAATTATATATTTTTATGAAGAATATAACCATTTTTGTAATTATAATTTTAATTATAAAACTTACTAATTTTCGCACAATATCATAAATTATATGTTCAATTATTGATAATATTGTCACAATCTAATTTCTTAAGATTTCTCAAGTTTACTTGTATCCGGTTCTATTTCTGAAACTCAAAAAATAATCTCTTAATAAATGGTCAATTTCAAAGGTTCTTGCACCACCACCACATACACGCAATCCATACATACATAAATGATCCGATCACTACTCACAAAACACCTCACTCTACCCCACCCACCACCGTCGCCGCTGTTAAAATTCCTCCGACGAAACGTGTCCACTGCCATGGAGGTGGAAGTAAAGCTCCGGCTACCAAATGCCGCCGCTCACCAGACCCTCCTCCGCCTCCTCTCCCCGTTCCACACCCAAACCCAACTCCAAGAAAACATCTTTTTTGACGGCCCCACAGCTGAGCTCTCCTCCAACCTCGCGGCCCTCCGCCTCCGCTTCTACGGCCCCGACTCACACTGCGTCCTGTCACTCAAATCCAAGCCATCCATCTCTGCGGGCGTCAGCCGCGTAGAAGAACATGAGGAGCCGTTCGACGCCTCCCTTGCCCGAGCCGCCATTGCCGAGCCATGGAGACTTTTGTCCGTTGACGCGTCGGAGATAGTGAAAAGGGTTAAGAGAGAATTTGGAGTTGGGGAATCTGGGCTTGTGTGTTTGGGTGGGTTTAGGAATGTGAGGTCGGTTTTCAATTGGGAGGGGTTGAAGTTGGAGATTGATGAGACGCATTACGATTTTGGGACGAGTTTTGAGATTGAGTGCGAGAGCTCGGATCCTGATAGAGCCAAGAAGTCGATTGAGGAGTTTTTGGATCAGAATGGGATTAGCTATTCATATTCGGAGATGAACAAGTACGCAGTTTTCAGGTCTGGGAAGCTGCCCGTGCAAGAATATTGAACACCCAACTTGTTTTCATATTATTTGGGAATCGGTTTCAGTTATTGAATTACTTACTACCTATAATTGATGAGACCAGTGTCAATGTAAAGGCAACTGTTTTGGGTTCCAATGAATGATTGTTAGGATCATTGCAAGTACTGTTTCTTGTTACTAGTTTGAAATGCATTAACAGAACCTACAAATAATGCAACTTTCAATTATGTGACACAAAAATGAACAATTTTTAGTCAACACAGATAAAATTGTGGTCGTACTCAGGAGATTTGTACTAATCAAAACCAGAAGACAGCACTTGAACTGTTATACAACTGAAGTTGCACTGAGTAAGATACTAGTGAATTTGTCACAGTAAGCAAGACTTGAAACCCTTGTCTAATTCTTGAGCATCCAAGTTCTTCCCTATGAATACAATCTTGTTCACTCTGTGTTCATCTGGACCCCACAACCGATCAGGAGAACCTTGGAATATATCATGAACTCCCTGTTGCATCAAAAAATTTAACTTGTAAGGTTAAGATTTTCATTATTTTAAGTTGAGAACGAAGAAGGAAAAACAGTGGAGAGGATATTTAGAATCACCTGAAAGACGAATCTCTCATCCATGCCGTCAACTGACAGGAGACCTTTCATTCGATATATGTCTTCACTTCGTTCCATCAACAATGTACCCAGCCACATGTTAGCCTGGACGGGAAAAAATCACCTCTTAATGCAATAAAGTTAGATCTGATCATGAAGAAAATAACAGCAGAGTGAAAACAAAGGCTAACCTTCTCAAGGTCTAAGCTCCCTTCACAAACTATGCTCACGGAAGAAACGCCTGGATCATGAGTGTGATCATGGGAATCATGATGATGATCATGATGCTCTGAAATAGTATTCAGAGCATTAGAATTAACATTGTCAAAATCTAAAGGTATATTACGGGTAGGGTTGGTATTGTTAATGGCCCTCTTTTTGTGCATTTCATTGCGTCAATGTTGATAGATCATTTTGTAAATAATAATGTATTGCTTATCCCTTCTAAGGATAATGAACACATAAAACATTAAGCAAAAACTATGAGCATCGTATTCAAATGATTTTATTTTCTGCTTATATAGAGAATTTAATATCTATGAAAAATTGAAACTTTCTGCATATCACTCGACCAAGGGCTGAATGGCTGGAAAACAGGTATGGAGCTTTTATTATAAAATAGTAGTTCAAGGATAATGCTGCCAACTTATGCTGGTGAATACAAGTACCCAGATTAAGTAATACATAATTTTTCAGCAAAAGAATATTAAATTTAATGATACCAGAGAAATTTGTAACGATCAAATGAATTACCATGCTTGTGGTCATGCTCATGATCATGACAATTGTTGTGATCATGATCATGATTATGAGCGAGGCCGTGATCATGATCATCCTTAGAAGCTTCAGCATCAACAGCACTTTCAATCCTGGCAAGAATCAAAGGAAAGTAAGCCTGATGTCTGACGAGCTATAAAACCAATATTCGAATACCAATTTTCCCGACAAATAAATAAATAATCGTCAAAAATAGGTGGGTATGCTATATCATGTACATATATATATATATATATATTGATATAAATGTATATTTATTTACCTCTCTAAGTCAAAGCCCCCAATTCCCAGGACATACTCGAGATCAACTTTCCCAAACTCTGTCTTCTTCATGTGAGCCATGCGATTTATGTTCTGTGTTCAACCAGTAAATTCAAACTTGTTGGACTAATACAAAGCACGGAATAAAACAAGAAAAGAAATTTAAAAACCAGCAACCCGAAGTAATTGCAGAAGAACTGACCCTTATCCGCTTAACCAAAGAAGCAATGTCCTTCTCGTCGACAAGATCAGTCTACCATCACGAAGAAGAATTTGTCACTTTACAGAAAAAAGCACCATTCCAGTTCAAAAATCCTATTCAACAACCTAAGACCATGTGATACAAAAAACAAAATTTACTTGAAGTTGGAGGTTGCAGCTCTTATGCATATTTGTATTTTAACGAAATCCTTTTGCAGCAACAATCTAATACATAAACTGGTATCAGAATGTTTACTTGATACTGTAATTTACGCTGAAAAAGTGTTTCTCGATTCAAACCTTGGTCATTTCTAGATGTTATCGATGTCACTATTGAGATAAACACAAACAGCTTAAACTAATCTTTTTTTTTTTTTACCTTATTTACTATAATACGGTCAGCATAAGCAATTTGCTCCACTGCTTCATTGACTATTCCTTTAGGCTTAACCTCATCAAGATGAAGACCAACGTGCTTTGCATCAACCAAAGTGACAACACCATCTAATTTAACATCGTTAAAGACCTGATCTTCTGCATAGAATGTCTGAATGATTGGTGCTGGATTTGCCAATCCTACAAAGTAGCAAAGCAAGCATTTAATGAATGACAGCTACGAATGTCAAATACATATACACTCGTAAAAAAAGTGCGCTGCAGTATAAGTGATCCGCACCTGTCGTCTCAATTACAATATGATCAAATTTCCCTTTCTTCTTACCGACCAATTCAGCAATCATCCTCACAAGATCGCCTCTCACTGTGCAGCAGAGACACCCATTATTAAGCATAACTATATCCTCGGCCCCAGCAGCTTTTGCGGAAACTAAAGAACCATCTATGTCTACTTCACCATACTGAAAAAAAAATTAAAAAAATTGGCATAATCTATCAAATGTTTTGAAAGAACAATTGAATTTAACAAATTCGAAGTACATAAACGATGAGCAGTAAAGAAGAAGGGTAAAGAATATTATATGAAAGTCCCAACAAAAACTGATCATGAACCACAAATCAATATATGCACATTTTCCTAATCCAAATCAAGTTAACTCATCATACTAAAATTTATAACATCCAACTCATCGTGACATAATCAAACAACATACCTCATTTTCAATCACCGCGATGCGCTTCCCATGATCAGCAGTCAATATGTGGTTTAATAAAGTTGTCTGTTCAAACACAACAAAGATCATACTAAAAGGTCAATAACCATGTATCCACAAGTTCATTCCAACGTATACAGTAATTTAGGAACTAAAAGGCCACATTCTCAAATTAAGCCTATAATATTCCCGAAAAAAGAAGTAGCCATTAGGCAGTATGCTTAAGCTCAAACGCTGGCATAACCAGATTTATGCATATAAAATTTTCCTCTCAATTGCCAATAAGTGTATCTTAAGAATCAGTCCCCGCATTCTAGCACCATATTATAACATTATCTATGATGGGCTAAGGGCACTCCCACAGAAGGCTCCCTATGCTACACTTTGGGGATTAAATACAAACACTATTCAATCCCCTGAATAATAGGGGTTGGCTATATTATTCCCCTTGAACTGGGGACTAGTGTTCATAACTTCATTCTAGATTTGTTTTTTAAGTTTAGGGGGTTTGGTGTCTGTATTGTCCATATCTCCGTCTCTATTTTAAAGTTCGAGATATATAGATTAACTTTTTACGAATTTAAAATAGTTGCACGGGTGGGAATGCCCTAATTCCTATGATATTTTTCTAATATTTCTCGCGCGTTTCAGTATTAACAGCCATATCCACGTACTTTGGCATTAAGCACTTACACTAAGCAAAGCCCTCGTACCAAAATCAAAATCCAGTGAGAAATTAAGCTCAAATTCAAACAATAAATAATCATTCAGCAAATGAGAATTACTTACAAAAGATTATACCTTTCCAGAACCCAAAAAACCAGTGATTATAGTGGCCGGGATCCGATCATCCGGCGGAACCTTTGACTCCAACTCATAACCGTCAGTCTCTGGCGTCGCAGTGGTGGCGGCAGCGGAGAACCCGCGGCGGAAGCGATTCGAATTCGATAAATTGAAGCAAACTATTCTGGGTTGGGTACAGATGCTTCTAGGTAAGTGCACAGAGCTTCGACTAAATCGGGATTTCAGAAGGGTAGAACAGAATGAGGCTCGGAGATTGCAGAGAGGGGTGACGTGGCGCTTGGCGAAGCCGATGAAAGCGGTGGATGTGACCGTCGACGCCATGGAAGGCGTGAGAGAGAGAGAGAGAGAGAGAGAGAGAGAGAGAGATTTGAGGGGTTTTGTGTGGGTTCTAGAATTTTTTCTTTTTCTGATGATTGGGGAATAGCCGCTACCCGAGATCGGTTTATGGTTCAAACGAATCGATTAGAGGTTTAACCGTTGTATTGTAAGAATGTAGAAGTAAAAATTAAAATGTTTTTAAGTACAAATTTTAAATAGCAAGGTGTTATTTATATGGCAACTCAACCAAGGAAAATATCCTCCGACACCTATAAAGGGAATGCACCGGTAAAACATAACATTTGGATCACAAAGATAAAATTTAGTATAAATAATTAAATATTTCTCTCTAAAAAAATTTTATTGCTTAATTCTCTTTTTGTGCCCAACTGTTGTGAATAATCTATCCATGGACAAAACAGTACAAGGTCACCATACTTTAAATTTAGTTATTTGCAAATTTTACCATGCAATTTGTACCGTGTGCAATTTCATTAAAACCATGGAAACATAAATTGAATCCGAAAATAAAGAAAAAAATATTTTGCTAATTTCATACCAATCTTCTTGCAATGGATAATGTTTAAATTTCATATATGAATAATTGAGAACCCTCGATTTCATACATGAATATTTAAAATAGGAAAAGAAAACAAATACTAAAACCACTAATTTATATCACGATGATGCTCTTATCTAATTTTATTCTAAAAGTGTAAAGTTCTATAAAAAATTCCAAAAAATGATAATAATGTATTTAACAAAATATATATATTACCATTTATCCAAATATCATATTTTAAAAGATAATGCCATGGATAATTATAGCAATGATCCTCTTGGTTTCGACAAAAATTCTTTTTTATTTCCATAGTTTGACTTACAGTGATAATAGTTCTCGTAGTTTGAAAAATGAACATAATCGGCCATTAAATTTTAAGAAAAACGATATATTTAGTACCTTTTATAATTTTTGCTCATATTTAAAATCATATAATACTTAAAATAGAGGATAATATTAACATTAAATATCATGAAAATACTAACTTACACCAAAATAAATAACATATTGGTCACTCTACATATTTCTATCATTTATAAATGATTTTAAGTTCA
>MKEJ01060136.1:0-18196 GCA_001753735.1 Embelia ribes
TATGTATGTATGTATGTAACCACTGCTATGGTGGGAAGGGTTTAAGCAAATTGAATTGTAGAAGGCAACAATGGCGGTTGACGGAGGCGAGCAAGCTCACAAGTCCCACCGTTCCCGCCAATCGGGCCCCTCCGCTAAAAAAAGCAAAAACAAGTCCAAATCGTTCGATAAAGACGAAACTCAAGATCAGAAACGCCACCGCAACCCCAAGGTTCTCTCTCTCTCTCTCTCATATATATATATATATATATATATTGTATGTATGTATATGTATGCAGACCTATTCGCACATATACACCTCGGTTTATGCATATATATTCAAGCTGGTACTAGTAGAAATTGCGAGAGAGACTTGGGGAGAGTGCGGGAAGAATCAATTTAGTGATATAATCGATAATTATATTCTGCTTCGTGGCTATAAAGATACGCATTTATGCTCGTATTTATAACTTAAGCTCATGGCGGCGGGATTTTTGAGATATAATCTATTGGTACGTATTAGTGCTTTTATTTTTAATTTTGGCATATGATGCTGGGTATTTTGAGGTAGAGACAGGTTTAGAAAGAGTAATTACACTGAATTCCGATATGTCAGCTGTATATTCCGTGGCTTTCTGCATGCATGTTTGTGCTTGTGTTTGTAATTTAAGCTTGTTGGAATGGGAATTTATGAGGCAGGGTTGCAGTTAAGGCAAAAATTGTGAGAGACCAGTTAGCGACGCACACACAATGCGGGTGCAACGGACGAATCTGAAAAACCATTGAAAATGTAAAACTAAACAAACTGTATGCACCGATTACAGAATACGTTTGCAAAATATATTATAGAACTTTTTAAAAATTCAATGAAAATGTACATTCAATTCCTTTTTTACATGTGCTGTGGGTTTGCAGGTTGTTGCCTACATAGAGAGATTATCAAGAGAGAGGGGGGGAAAGAGAGATGAGGGTGACTGGAGAGAGGAGTGGCCTGTGAAAAAGAAAGAAAATGAGAATGGATTGGAGAGAGTGGGTGGTTATTAGATAAGTAACTTTCTTTTTATGCCCTTAAGTAACTAAATGATAAATGAAATAGAGTGTACAAATATAAAATTCTTAAGGTAAAAGGGGGTATTTTTTGAATGTGAAAGTGGACACAGCCTCATGAGTAAAGAAGGCTCCCGCTTTGCATGCAAGAGATATTGGGAGAGAGAGGGGAAGCGCATAGAGAAATAGATAATTGCATTCATTCCTGAGGTGTCTTTACTTGCTCTATGCCTACACATTTGAGCTCGTATTTGTAATTTATGCTAGTGGGGAGGGGAACTCTGAGGTAGAGTTGCAGTTAGGGCAACAGTAGTATGAGAGAGGTTTAGAGAGAGAGGGGAATGCATTAATAAAATAGAGAACTACACTGAATTTGGATGTATCTTTGTATATCCATCGATATATGCATGCATATTTGTACTCGTAATTGTAATTTTAAATGGTGGCAATGGGAATTGCAAGGTCGAGTTGCGGTTAGAGAAACTGCAGTAAAAGAGGGGGGGTTAGATAAAGAGGAAATGCACTGTATTGAGTGAGAAAATGAGAATTATCTGAATTTTTGAGGTATGTCTATGTTGTTATACGCATACATATCAATGTTATGGGTACTGTGGTGGCAATGAGTGGAAGAGGTGAGAGAGATGATAAGAGGACGGAAATGAATTGAATTAAGTGAGAAATAATGCATTGCTTATTCTTATTAGAATCTTTCATTGATTAGCTTTATCTCTAAGGAACTATGTGCATAAGTATATGAAAAGATGGAGGCGCTAAGTACGTTATGTGTTGTGTTTTAGGCATTTGCTTTTAATTCAACTGTCAAAGCCAAGCGTTTGCAATCACATGCTGTCGAGAAAGAACAGCGTAAGCTTCACGTTCCGACTATTGATCGCTCAACTGGGGAGCCTGCTCCATATGTTGTGGTAGTGCAGGGACCACCGAAGGTAAATGAAATATCTTTTTCCTGATTTATTAGGAGAGAATTTTTTTGATATTCAATATATGGGTTTGGGTTTTGTAGGTTGGAAAATCTCTTTTGATCAAATGTCTTGTCAAGCATTACACTAAGCATAATCTTCCAGATGTCCGAGGACCCATTACCATTGTGTCAGGTTTACCATGATTTTCCTTCAGTGGAGCTCTTAAAAAGTCAGCTGTGGAGCTGGTTAATGTACATATTGTATTCTTTTTGAAATTTGCCTTTTCTTTTCTATGATAGGGAAACAAAGGCGGATTCAGTTTGTGGAGTGCCCGAATGACATCAATGGCATGATTGATGCTGCAAAATTTGCTGACTTAGCTTTGCTTCTGATAGATGGGAGTTATGGCTTTGAAATGGTGAGACTTAAGTCTTAGTCGTGATTGCATTTTTGTTAATTTGTCTCTAGTCATATTTTGAATGTGGTGCCTTACTAATGAAATGCATGAGTAATATGATTTAAAGATTTTGAGAAATGATTTATTTTGTCTGGTTTTGGACCCTAGAAGATTAGTGCTGTTTATTGATTTACAGGAGTGGGGCAACATTGTCGATGAATGCATTTTTTTGTGTCTCACTAAATGATCAACCTCTTGTTAATTGTAGAAAAGCTAGAAGATTGTTGTATCTTGTTCTAATCAATTAAGTCCCCCTTTTTTGATCACAGAAAATGCTCTATTTCATCAACGTTAAATGGATTGATAATGGTATATGCTTTTGCAGGAAACATTTGAGTTTCTTAATGTATTGCAGCAACATGGATTCCCTAAAGTTATGGGAGTCCTTACTAATCTTGACAAATTCAAGGATGTAAAGAAACTCAAAAAAACAAAGCAACGCCTCAAGCATCGTTTCTGGACTGAAATATATGATGGAGCTAAGCTATTTTATTTATCCGGTCTTATTCATGGGAAGTAAGTACCTTATGACCTTCTGTCATGCATGCCTGTTTTCCTTTTGTTTTTTCCTTGTGTTTGATATGACTACAATGTGTCACTGGACATTCATCTCTCTTTGTTTTCTCTTCCTTCCCAAATTTTATTAGGTATCCTAAACGCGAGGTTCACAATCTTGCAAGATTTATTTCGGTCATGAAATTTCATCCGCTGTCTTGGCGAGTTGTCCATCCTTACATATTGGTCGATCGTTTTGAAGATGTCACACCTCCTGAAAGGGTGCATGAGAACAGCAAGTGTGATAGAAATGTCACTCTATATGGTTATTTACGTGGATGTAACTTGAAGAAAGGAACTAAGGCATGCATGCTCTACTGCATCTCATTGTCTTCTACTCTTTTTCTATTATCTTGTTTGTCGTTTCTTTCCTTTCTTTGGCTATGTTGAGAAATTGATTTCTCTGCCGTTTCTCTTCTCAATTTGCTAAATAATTGATTTGTTTCTTTTAAATGTTATTGGAGAATGTAGGATTAAATGAATTGTTGGAAAGATTAGCTAAATGATATCACAAGTTCTGTAGTAGTCCCTTTTAACTTTTAATAAGAAATTTTTTATGTTGTTAGCTTCACCTTCAGCCTTATCCCTCATTCCATGCTTTAGCTGGAGACCATGCTATATCGCTTGATTATAGAGACATGCTAGCAATTAGATGCAGTTTTGTTCTTCTTTTCTTTTGGATTTATGCTAATCTACAGTTTTTGTTTAGGTGCATATTGCTGGTGTAGGTGATCACAATTTAGCAGGGATTAGTAGCTTGCCTGATCCTTGTCCTTTACCATCAGCTGCCAAAAAGAAAGGGCTGCGCGACAAAGAGAGATTATTTTACGCACCTATGTCTGGATTGGGAGATCTCCTATATGACAAAGATGCAGTCTATATAAACATTAATGATCATTTCGTGCAGTTTTCCAAGAACGAGGATGAAAATGGTGACATGACGAGCAAAGGTGTCTTTATTACTTTATTCTCATATTTTTCTTGATTATTTCCTCATTTCAATTTCTGTTAATTGATAAGCTAATCTTTGGAGCGTCCTCACCAAAAATCGTCTTTCCAGTGCTCATCAATTGGGAAGATCAATTTTGAGTCCCACTTAGCCTTTTGTTTCTCTGTTCAGGGAAGAGCCGAGATGTTGGTGAGGTTATGGTGAAGTCACTTCAGAACACCAAGTATTCAATCGATGAGAAGTTGGAAAAGAGTTTCATTACCCTTTTTGGCAAGAAGTTGGATATTCCAAGTGATCAAAAGGGAGCTCAAGAATCTGTTGATCAACTAGAAAGTGTCAAACCCGTACAGGAACTTGGTCTTGGAGCTAATGGTTCCGATGAAGAAAGTGATGATGATGATGGTTCCGATATGTCAGATGAAGATAAGACCCTTGAAGATGGTGCAGAGATTAGAAGTATGGATGATGACTTTGATGAAGAGAATGATAAGGCAATGAAGCGGCAGCATCTTTCAGAACATGTTGAGTCATGTGATGGAAGAATGAGGAGGAAAGCGGTGTTTGAAGATGATGATAATGATGACCGCTTAAAGGTAACTCTCGTAAAAACTTGACATTTATGTAATTGGTTTTGTGATTTTGTAGATCTTTTTTCTTATTTACAATCTTTTACATTTAACATATTGAATGTTACTGCTGTGTGTCCTTTGGTGGAAGGTAACCATTTAGAATTTTAAGTCAGTTAGGTGCTTATGGATGCTATTTTTTTTAGTTTGACTTATTTCCCCTTGAAATCCAGTTCCTGTTTTTCAAAACTTAGATACTCTTTAACCAATAAAAATTATTATATTCTGTTGCTTTTCCCCACAGTAATTTTTTTTTAGTTCTAGAATTTTTTTTTGCCATGGTCACATTGCAAGAAAGCATTTTACTTCCCTTAATTTTGGCAAGTCCTGAACACTAATACAATCAACCTAGGACTATTGAAGTATCTACTAGATACACAGTGTAATGCATTGTGAAGCACAGGCACTCCATTGTGGGTGCACTCTCTTCGCAAGACACTGATTGACCCATACAGCTTGAACACCTGGATAAGTGTTGAATACTGCACATGGAGTATTTCTTGAACATGCCCATTGGATAATGTACATATCTTGTTGTGCTCAAAAGTTGGAAGGTTTTTATTTTTATGAGTAGTGGAGGTGGAGCATATGTGATAACAATTCTACTTGTTCACCAATTTAGGACACTGATGAGGAGAACGATATGGATGAGAAATTATCTAGTCACTCAGATTCTTCAGAGGACTTGGAGGATCATGATACAGACGGTACATTTTCTTCTCCCTTTTAAATTATTAAGCACTGATAATTGGGTTTTGCAGTATGATGATTATCTCTTCATGAATGGATGCATTCGAAGAAAATAGGGTTCTGACTTGGCTTCTAGCTAGTAATAATGCAAGAGTGAATTTCCAATGGGAGCTAGTAGCAAAATATAGATTTGAGAAGATTATTTTTTTTTGGAAATTTAGATTTGAGAAGATTATGTCACCAACAATCTTGAATCCTTATCACATGTCTGCTCAAGAGTATTTTTCCGCTTACTTTAATGTTTAAACCTCTGGATTATATCATTCTAGTTTTGAATGACTGACGTTACAGATCATGAAATGGGAAACACCTCAAAGTGGAAAGAGTCTTTGGCTGAAAGGACCAATTCGAGACGACGTGTCAATCTTATGGAACTTGTCTATGGTGAATCATCAGTCACCGCTACCACTTATGAAGCTCGGGATAGCAGTGATGATGAAGATAGCGATGAAGGTGAATTCTTCAAGCCAAAGAGAGAGGGGAAAAAGGTTCGTCTTATGCTCTTAGTCATATGGGTTCTGGTCGTAGAAGTATTTTCTTTTTTTTTCTTTTTTAGTGGGATGTAATTTTTGAACTTGATTTTTTTTAGTGTTTACTCGAGGACGATAATATTCTTAAAATTACAATGTATCTCTTTCTTGATTAGCTCTAAATTTGTTGCAGAACTTGAGCGGAGGTGGGGAAGGTGATGATCTCAACATCGATGACTGTTCAAAGTACACAAACTACACAATTATCATGGATTGGAAAAAGGAAGAGTTGATTGACAGCATTCGTCATCGATTTGTCACTCGGGGCTGGTCGAAGGCTGTCCGCCAAGGTCAAGCCACAGAAGCCATCACCGAGGATGGTGATGTTGATGTTGATGATGTATATGGCGAGTTTGAGGACTTGGAAACAGGGGAGAAGTATGAGAGCCACCAGAAGAGTGATCATGGTCATTCTCACAAGGAAGACACTGATAAAGCTGAAGAGCGGAGGTTGAAGAAGCTTGCTCTTCGTGCAAAGTTTGATGCTCAATATCCTTCACTTCATACATCCATGAATTTGAGCCTCACTTTTATAAGTTGTTCATTGCATGTTATGCTAATACGTATGTTTGGTTTTGCTTCCTCTTTTATATCCGCTTGTTTTATTTGAATGTGTATATCTCTCTTGAACAATTGGAAACACATTGTTGATGACCTTAATTGTGTATACATTCGACGGGTCTGACTCAGCTGATGAAGATGCCGATACTAAAGTTGATGGGAAGAATAACCATGGACTAGGCAACGAAGTTGGATTTTTTGATAAGGTAAGAAATTTTATTTATATTTCTCTTGGGCATCGCGTTCGAGGGAAGTAATACTTCTGAATGAAAATATTGCTTTAGGAAATTAATGGTCACATGTGCTTGTCATCCTTACAGTTGAAGGAAGAGATTGAACTCCGGAAACAAATGAATGCAGCTGAACTTGATGATCTTGACGAGGCAACTCGGGTTGAAATAGAAGGATATAGAACTGGATCCTATCTACGTTTGGAAGTTCACAACGTTCCTTTTGAAATGGTTGAATATTTTGATCCATACCACCCTGTCCTCGTTGGTGGCATTGGTCTTGGGGAGGAAAATGTTGGATATATGCAGGTTAGAGGAAAAACTCTGAAAGCGTTCCACTTATTTTGAATAGTGATTATGGCTCTTAACTAAATGTAACCTTGCAGGTGCGCTTAAAGAAGCATAGATGGCACAAAAAGGTACTTAAGAACAGAGATCCAATAATTGTTTCTATTGGATGGAGGCGATACCAAACTACACCGGTTTATGCCATTGAGGACCGCAATGGCCGCCATCGTATGCTGAAGTACACTCCTGAGCACATGCACTGTCTTGCAGTGTTTTGGGGTCCTCTTGCGCCACCAAAATCTGGGGTAGTTGCTTTTCAGAACTTATCTAGTAATCAGGTTAGATTTTTTCTTACCTATTCCCTCTGCTATTCGCTTTATATATTTTATTGCATTCTGCTCATTCAGGATGACACTTTGTCTGAATGGAAGTATGTCGGTTAAAATTTTAACGATATCTTTCCAACAACTGCAATTTTATTTTCAGTCTCTTCTTCAATATTAGGATAGTTGGGATTTGCAGAAAGGGTTTTCTTGGAAAAGTTAATTGAGTTTTGCTTCTTCCCAAAGGATAAGTTGCTGTAACTTCGCCTGTAAGAGATATAGGTGTCATTCACTTTGTGTAGTTCAATGCCAAGCTTTGAAGAAAAAAATGTACTTTCCTTGCTTTGGGTTCATGCATGCTCACATTTGCTAATGAGTTCCATTTCATATGCAGGCAACATTTAGAATCATAGCACTTGCAAGTGTTCTAGAATTTAACCATGCAGCACGTATAATGAAGAAAATTAAGTTCGTTGGTTATCCCCATATCATCAAGAAGAAAACGGTATTCATCAAAGACATGTTCACTTCAGATCTTGAAGTAGCGCGGTATGAAGGTGCAGTTCTTCGAACTGTTAGTGGCGTACGTGGGCAAGTGAAGAAGGTACAGTTCTCTTCACAGAAACACATTGTATTTTACTCTGTTTGCTTTCAAAGAATTATATGTGGTATATGATGGAATAAAAACTGGATAGTGCTCGTAGATATGATTTATGATCTTCAATCTTTTGCCAGGCTGGGAAAGAGGAACTTGGTAATCAACAGAAAAAGAAGGGAGAGCATCCTAAAGAAGGGATTGCTAGGTGTACCTTTGAGGATAAAATTCTAATGAGTGATATTGTTTTCTTGCGAACGTGGACTCCAGTTGAGGTGCCTGCCTTTTACAACCCATTGACGACTGCCTTGCAGCCTCGCAACCATACCTGGCGAGGAATGAAAACTGTGGCGGAATTAAGGAGAGAACGAAATATTCCTGTACCAGTTGACAAGGATTCACTCTACAAGGTTAATCCTCAGTTTTATGCGATGGGGATCGGTCCCTTATTTTTCCCAGGTGCTTATATTTGTTCTTTGGTCCTCTTTTAATGCCTTAATTTATTATTATTTTTTGCTTCAACAGCCAATTGAGAGAAAGCAAAGAAAGTTCAATCCACTGGTGATTCCCAAGTCGTTGCAAGCCGCTTTGCCATTTGCCTCAAAGCCCAAGGATGCTCCCAGTCGAAGACGCCCCCTTCTTGAAAGCAAGAGGGCTGTTGTAATGGAACCTCATGAAAGAAAAGTTCACGCGCTTGTTCAACATCTCCAGTTAATTAGACATGAAAAGGTACTGCATTAGGTCTTAAATGTTAATGTCTTATTGATAATCAGATAATGTAATCTTTTTGTGTGGAACTTGTGGGGATACGATTTCTAGCCTTCTTGACCTTACCAAAACTAGGAAGTAAGCTTAGCGTGTATGTTAGGCGTTCAAAGTTTAGGGGCTCAAATGGATTCTTGCTGCATTTTACGGGTTTTTTGTTTACTTAAGTGAACTTCCTGGATATAACATTCACTTTGTTCCAACACCATTACCAAAGGTATCATTAGTGGAACCATGAATTCAGCTCACACAGTGAACTTCCCCACTTGAAATATATGTCTGTTTATGCTTTTGTTGGCCTTATACAGATGAAGAAACGGAAGCTTAAGGAAGCAAAGAAGAAGAAAGTGCATGAGGTGGAGAAGGCGAAGGCAGATCTGCTCTCGAAGAAACGCCAGAGAGAAGAAAGGCGTGGAAGGTACCGTGAGCAAGACAAAGCAAGCAAGAGAATGCGAAGAAGTGCCGATACCTAATCCCCCACGTGGTATTTAATTTTGGGGTGCTTCTGATTTCTTCCTCAGCATGACAGTTTGATTTTTACACAAGAAAATGGTGTTCATGGGATGGCATCAGCTATACGGTTCAATCTGGCTGTCTTCTTCGCTGGTAATTTGGTAGAGAGAACCAAATGTAGCTTATTTATCTGTTGGAAAGATGTTAAAAATAATTTCTCACTATGTTCTGTTTAGGAAAATTTTCTTATGGAGTTCACGATGTGTAATCTGTTATTTTTGGTTGTTTTTGACTTTACTCGAACATCAAATATAGAATTATGCAAATGGTTGTACTATTTTGTGCTTGCTAAAATGAAAGGGAATAGACGCCATGTATTTAAGAATGTGCAATATGCACCGTGTTTACAATATATGCTAATAATGAGGTTGCATTGATGTGGAACGAACTGATAAATTCGAATTAGAGTTTTCAAGTGAAAATGGACAGACAAACGGAGCTCTCACGAGGTTGAATGCGCTTCCAACTATCATTAACAAAAGGAAAGGAGGAAAATAAAAACCAGTCATTTACACAACATATCGTGCTACAGCAACAAAAAGAAATCTCTTCTACTTAAGTCATGAAAACTTTGAGAAGAATTGGGATATCCTATATACAAAGTTAGCATCAGTCTTCATATCTTCTTCTTCTCCATTATTAAGCACCAAGTTAAATCAAAATCTCTCCGGGTTGTTCGCTACTATGTCATCCTATTGCATCCGCATGTGCAGTTCTTAAGCTCGTCATTCAGCTCCTGAAAGAAGTTAAAAAGACGGTCTTAATAAAAAAAAAATACTAACACAACAAAAATTTAACTAATCTTTTGCAAAACACTACATTGATGAATAAATGATAGGAATTGCATAATGACATTTAGTAAAACGAAAGAAAAACAGGGACAACTCTGATAACATAATCGCACCCTATGATTCCCCGCTGAACGGGCAGAATTTGAATAAAATGAAAACACGGGTCATCGCATACGGTCAGTAATGGTTTACCCACCTGGACTTGATTTTGAAGGCCCTTAATATGTTGCACTGCCAAATCCAGCATATCTGCATAGCTTGTTTGCTGCATCCAATTTTCACAAAGAAAACATGCAAAAAAGCTCCACTAAATACATCCACTAAACTCTAAAATGATGATAATTATGTTTATTGCCCTTAATATTGATCAAGATGAGAAATCTGAAATATTTTCAATGACATGTTCTGAAAATTTGTTTTGTTTAAAACCCTAACTTGAATATATATAAGTTATGTTCACGTCCACCTCCACTACAAGGTCAAAGATTCGTCACGTTAGAAATAACCTATTTCCATTCGTCCAGTTGGAAACAACCCCTCTGGAAACAAGGATAAGGTTATTTCCATCAGACCCTTCCACAACTAACAATGCAGAAGTTTTATGTATTGAGCCATCCAACTATACTCATTATAAAAGGAATACAGAATTGGCGGTAGAGAAATTGAACCCGTGTTGACATTTGGAACTACCAAAAATGCCTTTCACATTTTCACCATTTACGGTATAAAATCCATAACAAAATGGAAAGCACAATATTTTGCAGGGCTAGTATATGTATATGTCCACATATATATATATATTACCTTGTCCATATTAGGAACAAGATCCTGAAGCTTCTTCAGTTTTCCGCTTATTCTGGTACGTCTCTCCTATAACGAAACATCAAGGCATTAACAGGATAATTAATTTGGTACTTGCACAAAATAAAGATCACACTGTTGAGAAAGCTCACTCTTTCTGCAATGCTTCGGGGATGAGTAGCACAACCGCGCTTGGCACGTATTTTACAAGGCACAGAATCTTCGGGTATGTGCAGTAGATTCTCCATTGTGGCCATCTCTAGAGCTGATTGGTGCAAGCCAAACTGAAGCTGCAATTCAAGTCAAATAAACATGAAACGGACAAGTACTAATAAAACTCTTAGCTTTTTTTAGGGGGAAAGTCGATTAATATGTTTTCTTGCAATTCAAATATAAACAATGTTTTATGACAAGACAAAAAAGATTATTTTTTTAAACTAAATTATTACACTCTACAGTCTCTATGATACTCATGTTCACAATCTCAACTTGGAAAAGATTGTTAATCTGCCACTTTTTTGAGAAAATTGAAATGCGACGCATTCTCTGAAAAGAACGAATGAGTTGTTGATTTTCACAACATGTTTGGTTTCTGGCATCAAGTATGTGATGGAACTGAATCCTTAATTAGGGACACAACTTCGATAGGTATGCAACAAGATCCTGGATTATGGATTCATGACTTGATTATTGAGCTCACAATGCTAAAACGACCAAATATATACTCACCTTGTTAGAACCAGCTTAGGCCACACTAATTACTTTTCACTGAAGTCAGAGACTCATAACAAATAACTGCTAACTCTACGCTTTAATAGGCTAATAACATAGAGATGAAAATGAAAAACAACCGAACAGATGATAACGAAACTTACCCTTTTAACCTAACCAAAAAATAATAAAGAATGACAAATTATTATCCAAACATAATAACAATTAATAAGGATAGTTGTTAAGATAATTGGGTTCCATCAGTACAGTTCGAGATAATTATTTTAAAAACCTAACCTGAGTGCTCAATAAGTTAGAGTGGCCGTTTAAACCTTTGTTAGAGTGAAAACCATTACCTGCGATTCTTCTCTGTTGAGACAGTGGAAAACATCACCATTGATATTCTTGGCCCGTTTGCTCGATGGAGAAGAAGAAAAAACGATAGAATTTGAGGGATCATCTGGCCACATTCCATAACCAGGATTACCGTAGGAATTGGCCACTTTTCTGATGTGTCCGTTGTTTGAGCTGACACCATCAACTCCATTCTCACTTTCTTCTTCAGAGATGTGAGAGAGGATCGAGTCCTGCCTCGTGATGCTCAGTTGAGAATTCAATCTCGTTATTCCCCCTTTCGAATTACTGCTTCCTAGTCCTAGTCCTCCTCTCGGGCCTGAAAAACCTGAGAGTAGCCAAGAAAGAAAAATTATAAAGTTTGATTTTATTTATCCTTTTCAGCACACACACCAGACTTCCTTAATTCCTTATAGAAAGAAATATTTTGTGTAACAGTGAAGATTAAGAAGAATAAACTTTTGTTCAGTGGTTATTTATTTTATAGTAAATTACTGGAAAAGCTTAAGCCAAAAGTAAGCCAATAAAAGACTTTGTTGCTTCTTACAAAAGGAGCACAAAAGTTACCTAAAAATAACCAAACAAGCTTTGGAAGCTGGAACCATTTCTTTGCATTTGTATCTCCATAAATCTTAAGACAACATACACCCTCAAGTTAATACATCATCACATAGCTATCCACAGTCATGATGATGATCACAGAATGGTGAACATCATGATATCTCATTGGTGCATATGGAAATTTATAAAGAAAAATTATACACTTACCCCATAAAATCTACCTAAAAGAGTTACTCACCGACATGAATGCCTATGTGTCATGATTTATTTTTTCAGTTTAATATGTACCACTTTCGAAGTATTGTAATTATTTTTTTTTTAATTTACTAGCCCGGATAAGATTTTTGAGTAAATTTGTGAGTAGATGTAGTGCTATTAATTAAAAATATATAATTATTAGCATAATCTCTTAATAACTATAAGGTTTTTGAGTAAATTTGTGAGTAGATGTAGCACTATTAATTAAAAAAATATAATTATTAGCATAATCTCTTAATAACTTAGGGAGTGAATTTGATGAATGCTCCCTATAACTTTAAAACAATTCCGATCGGCCCCCATAGTTTCAATTGAAACACTAATAGTCCCTAACGATTTAGTCTTCAAATAAGAAAAAATTGACTTTTTGGACCTTTTCATAGTAATTTCCCCTAAAATTGAAAACCTTGACAATACTCACATTTAGAAACACACATGAGGACCATTTCCAGAATTACCACTAACATAGGGGTCAAATGAATAATGAGATTAACAATTGGGAAAATGGAAATTAAAATACTAAGCTTAACGCTACATCTACCCAAAATTTTTAGCCAATTCATTCACCCGCTGACGTGGCAATGGATTCTTAGTTTAATTCGTTAATGCAGTACAAATAAAAACTAATCATATTCAAATATTCACTTTGACACTTTAGCGGAGAAGATAATTGGATAAAATTTATTGAGTGATTATCATTTCTCAAAATACAATTTAGCTGGGGCCCACATGATGGCTTTTAAAAGAGGCTACAATCCAATAGTCAAATACCATTAACTCGTGACTTGGATCCACTGATTAAAAATTGTCAACTTGGCCACGAGCATATGGAATAAGATATGTACAAGTTGCGTAAATTATGTGGACCTTACAAGGGTAATTTAGTCAATTTCGAAGTTTCATTTTTCGCATTCAGAATCTGTCAACTCTCTTGTGTACTTTTATTTATTTTTATTTATAACCATTAATTTGTTAAATTTCTTAGAAAAACAGTGGTTTAGCGCAATAATCAGTGGGTGCCTTTTTAATAAAATAGGGGGAAAAAAACTAATAAGACAGTTTATCAAAATCATAGATGTACTGGATAATTGGATAAATCTTTGTGGACATAATTTCTTTCTTAGGTATTTTCAATCAAAAAAAATATCAGCATATCAACCTAAATAATCAATCCGAAAAGTTGAACCATTGATCTGCAAAAATAAAAAAGAAAGCTGGCGAATATTATGTATCCCAACTGAACTTTACAGAAAGGGAAAGTATTTTTAATCACTTTTTATATTCAATTTTAATCCAATTATTAGAGGTCAAGTCTAGCCAAAGTCATACCAAAACAGCAATTTATAAGGGGCATAGTTTAATTTAATATATATATATATATATATAAAGAAGAACAACCTAAGTTGGCTAGCAACCAAGTATTTTTCTTTTCTTTTTTTTTTTTTTATTGCATGAACAAAGTATATTCCATCTTATTACTAAAAATATAAATACAATCGCTTTCAATTAACTAAGATGATTTTAATATCGCGAAAAGCACAATCAAAACAAAGATGAGATTGCTAGCCAATAAAACAACAAAGGCAAATGTAACTAACCAATGGGACACTAATTTCGGCAATTTAATTTACTCTCTTTTGATTATTTTCTCAGAAATTTCCAAATTGTACACTTTCAGATGCATATTCTTAAAAATTAGTATATTTTTTGGGCTACTTTTTGGGGTGATTAATAGAAATAAAACGAAATTAGATTGTTCCCACAAGTATTCCATTTTTATTTTTTCGTTTAATTTCTCAGATATAAATTCGGAGCAAAATATTCAATAACGGTATTTGTCTTTCTATAAATATTTATGAGAATTGATACAATAAACTTTTGAATGAAAAAAATACATGTTTCACAAATTTTCCATCCTACTAAAATCTATTTTCCACCAAAATTAAAAACTCGGTGAACTATACATATATACATTTATTTTATGATATATAATTAATATAACATTTTTTTAAAATGTGAAAAAGACTTCTACACGTATATATTTATTTATTTTTATTTTTGCAAAAGAAACGAGTTTACTAAAATTTAATTTAAAAATTAAATCAGAAACAATTGTGGAAATATACATCACAGATATACATACATATATATACATATATGTATGAGAGAGAGAGAGAGAGGAGAGAGACCATTGTCAGCAGCAGGTGCGGTTGAAGCATTCAATTTGCTAGCGAAAAACCCAGCAGGTGAGCTGCTCTGCCTCATCAAACCACCGCCGTTGGATTTAAACCCAGACACCTGGCTCAATCCGGGGCCGTTGGATCTCTCCAGACGGTTGGGCTCTTCCCCGGACTCTGGCGTGGCAGCAGGGGAGAAGTAGAGGTGGTGGTGGGGCCCGAGGACCGAGTCCACGGCGGCCGAGAGGAACGAGCCTGGGGCCGAGCCGTACCGGGTCAGGTTGCTTCCGGTGGGGCCCATTGACCCGGTGGAGCTTGATGACGTCGATGATGACTGGTACATACTTCCGTTCCGTTCCGTTCCGTCTCGGCGGGTGGGCGAGAGAGAGAGAGAGAGAGAGAGATTTGTTATTTGCCTAGTGGATTTTGTAAGTTGCAAAAACTACAGCTGTGCTCCAACTTTTATTTGCTTAATTACTCTAATGGTCCCGTTTGTTTTTCGTTGTTTCAGTTTGATACCTCGACAACGAGAAGTAAAGTCTTTTAGTTGCAAGAATTTGGAATCGGCTAAAGAAAAATCGAAATAAGATTGCATTGGATTGTGAACTTGAGTTTGCTTATGCTAGTTAATGTTATCTGAGGCTATTTAATCATCAAATGAGGGTGTGAAGAGATCTAAATTAGGATATTTTTGTAGGATAATTTTAACAATCTTTTTTGTTATAAAATATTAAACATTTACATTTTATAAACTCCAATTTTTCGGTTTATTTATTTAAAAATTGGATAGTATTTGACTATTTAGTTTTTAAGTTGAGTTTATTTGTTATTTTTGCCTTAATAAACTGGATGTATCCAGCTTTTTTCTTAGACAGTAATAAGCTAACTTATTTGTTATTTTGGCCTAAATAAGCTAGATGCATCCAACTTTTTTCTTGGATAGAAATAAACTTGCCTAATTGCTTAAAAACTGCAATCAAACGAACCCCTAAACGTTAATGATTGTAGATATTAATTTAAGGATATGATTAATACTAATGTCACTAAAAAGAGTGGGATTTTTTTAAGGTATTAAAGAAGCGAAAATTTCTGTCTTTGGAATTATTTTTTCTGATTCAATCAGTAAAGCTGTGAAAAGTGCCTCAATTTAAAGGCTCATCTAGCAAACGGGCTTCCCAAAGCCCAACTCTGCTAGTTATTATACATTTTAATCGTGTGGTATAACAATTGGTCCAAATTAAAATTTTGAAACTATCTCAATTTACAATTCGAGTTGTTGTTGATGCAAGAAAATTATTCAAGAAGATGATTAATAGCATCGATGGTATCGATCATTTATTTCTCGAGCAGAACAAGATATCCTGAGTTTATATAATGTAATCATTGGTCTTAATTTGGAAGACTCCATATTTATAATCCAAATCATTGCTAATGCTAGATATTAATTAAAGTGCAAATTCTATTTATACCACTTTTTTTTATTAAAGGCATCACTTTTCTTTAGGCATCACACTATTAAAAAAACACATTACTTCTTAGGCACTACAAACAAAATGAGTATTTTTTTTTCTCTGCTAGCACTACAAAATTGACTATTGGCACTACTCCATCAATTACCAAAATACTCATATACATTTGTAAATCAGAATTTTGAATGTCACGCAAAACATTCGAAACCTCAAAGATCGGATGTTAGTCTTGAGCTTACTGCATATGTTAGTGAGCTTTAAGTGTACATTCATTAATGAGAGTTTTAAATGCCATGAAGTCTAAGGTCGAATGTAGGCCTTAATCTCACTGCATATACATTCATAAACCAGATTTTTGAATGTCCTCAAAACCTCAAATATTGAATGCAGACCATGAGCTTATTGCATATACGAGCTCCCGTTGTACATTTGTGCACAAGTGTTTTGAATGTTACTCAAGACATTCGAAAATTCAAAAGTCGAATGTAGGTCCTGAGCTCACTACATATGTAAGTAAGCTCTAGGCGTATATTCGTACGTGATGATGGTGGCGGCAATGGTGGTGGGTTATTGGCAGTAGCGGTAGTGGTGACAACAATGGTGGGGTAGTTGTTGGCGGTGGGGGTAGTGATGACATACGACAGGGTGGTTGGTGGCGGTGGCATACGGCAATGGTGGCAGAAAGAGAGAGAGTCACCATAGAGAGGAGAAAGTAAGATAGAGAGTAAATTAAAAATGAAATATATATATATATATTTTTTTATATGAAGAACAATTATTCAACTTTTTATTTTTTTAAGAAATAATTAATTCGTAATGATATATTTTTTGGTGGTGCAAGTAGCAATAATTTAATCAATTTGTAAGTGGTACTTTTAGCTATTTTCATGGTGTAATTAGAATTACCTAACAAAAATAGTAGTATAGCTCCAGGCAGAATTTTGAATATATTATCGTGATCATCATAAATTGTTGATTTATTTTAAAAATGATATTATAATAAAGATTTAAGAAAAAAAAATTTCAACATGATAAAGAAATTGAACGAGATCTCTACTCAGTATAGGAACCGGTTTATAGGAAACCATACAGGAAAAATAAAAAAAGGCCACGTGTCCGCCTTAGCAGAGGTCACGTTGCAAGGTAATCGGGCAACCGGCTAACATCCGTTTTTCCTTATTCCCCTCATGTCTCTCTTTCTCTTGTGTAAATACTATGTACACCCTCTCTCTTTATCGCACACATACATCGCCTCTCTTTCACCGGAAAAATGGTGGCGATCATGGTGGTCATTGTGATTGTCTTACCACTTTGTTAAACTAAACTCGAAAACGCATACTCTCTCCCATTTTCATCACATCTCCTCCTCATTTTAAAACCCTAAAACTGTGTGGGTTGGTGATTGTGGCCGCTAAATCGTAACAGTAAGGTATATTTATCTTAATTTTATCCTCAATTTTTAATTTATTTGTTTAGATTAAAATCCCCTAAATTTTACAGTTTCTGATAATATCCCATAAAATCCTTTATATATTTAGGGACACGTATGTAGGTTTTATTTCCAAATTTTAGGGTTTATGGGGAAGAAATTAAAATTTCCAAATTTTAGGATTTCTTAATTTTTAGGGATTAAATTAAAATCTCAATTTCTATAATCTGAGGAAATTTTAATTTTAGGATTTCTGTAAAGATTCTTGTACAAATACTCTCGTATAGAGTAATCCAATTATCTAGACAAGTTATAGGTTTTTAGGGTTTAAATAAGTTATAGGTTTTGTATACTGGTCGAGTGGAAGCTTTTGAAGGCTCTATGTTATGAGATGATGGGGCAATTTAGTAAGGCTAAGAGGGTGTTTAAGGATATCCTGGCAAATTTTAAGATTCTCTTGCTTAGAGCTTTATATGTATGTTTCTTGTTCTATTTATTCATTTATCGGTGCTCTATTATTGTGGTTATTGTGTTAAAGGTGTTAGGCTTTTAAATTC
>MKEJ01060141.1:0-16722 GCA_001753735.1 Embelia ribes
CGGGTAGCTTGAGAAAACTAACCTCGTGACAATTGTTATCTGCGAAAGAGAAGTTTTGGTGAAAAACAAGTACAATGTCATTTTGTGTGGATTGTGTGATATTTACCTTGCCATATTCTTCATTTGCTAAATATTTTCCCAAAATTAATATTAATCACTCCAAATTAATGCAATTATATCTATATTTTTGGTAACTTTAAAAAAAATTATTTGTATTTTCGGCCCATATATTGTGATTTTTGCTTTTCTTGGTATCTTTTTTTTTCGAGAAACCGCGTATGTGATAACTAACAACCCAAGCACATGTTTTTGGGCTTAAAGTACGTTTTGGGCTCCGTTTTTAGCTGGATCAGGCCGAAGGAAAATAGACCGAAATAAATGTATGGGTAAAATATTAACTTAAAAAAATAAAAATATCTACTTGTCCCAGTGGTTTCAATTGAAAAACTAATAATTCACATATTTATAAAAAATTATGAATTTAGTCTAAAGTTGTAAGACGTTATACATTTGGTTTCTTTTATATACGGTTTCTAATATTAAGAATCTTATGTGAAAAGTAGCAATATAAACGATCTTGAAAAAAACTAATTTACCATGAACGAACTACAAATAGATAGATTGAAGTACTTTTCATCGTTTACGATGATAATTTTTCATGCATAATAGACACCAATATAATTTTCATGAGCTACTGTATTATTCAAATGTTAAATAATTAATCACACCATTCAATTTTTAAGTAAGAGAGAAAATACATGGTTAGAGGGGTGACGTGACTAATTATATATGCACCACATAAATAAATATGTATAACTTATTTTAATTATTTAGCTTGTATGTATATATTATTCTTACTGTTAAAATTTAATTTTAATATATTACCCGTCTATGAATTTTCTTATATCTTAGTGAACCTCATATATATAATAATTAGATTAATGAATTTCGTCAAAACCGATAGTATCCAGGGTTATATTATGAATTACGAGAAAATGTAGAATACAATAAATTGATATTATTGTTTCAACGCATAAATGCCATGTATCAATTACACTAAAAATCACATGTAAAATTATTTAAGAAAAACGTATACCACATTTGTATTTTGTAATAAACTTAAGTAACAGTCGATATTAATCTAATAAAAGATATGTGACATAACTGAGTATTGTATTAATATATGAATAATTTTTCTTGCAAGGAAGTTGGCAATTGTGAAAAAGTAGAACTTAAAAACTTATTGAATTAAATAACCTTTTAAAAAGTTTAAGAAAAATTCTTAATAAAGTAAATAACTAAAATGTAAAGAGTTAAAGGAAAATAAATTGCAAATAGAGTTTTTATAGTGTTTCGGCCAAATATCAGTTAATCTCTTATGTCCACTCTTCCAGCGTTGCTTAAGATTTATTTATCACCAAGATAAATGTTACAGCTCAATCAATTTTACAGGTGTTGATCACTTTATTTAAAACAAACCCTCAAATAAAAGTAAACTCTCGTAACTCAATAGTATAAGAAATTATATAAAACTGAATCATTATACTCATAAAATAATGAAGATTGAAAATCTTGAGTATAAGATTTTACAAGCGAATATGAGAAACTGTGAAATTTAAATTGCTAAATTGTTACTTGTTGCTTAAAGTGATGAGAGAACTTGAAGGGATGATATGAAGTGTCGATGAAGTCCTCTATTTATAGTGTTTGAGCTCGTTTTGAGATATAACAGAAGTTCTTAAAACATGGTAATGTATCAACTATTTTTATGACCGAGCTTTTGTCTACATGTTGTTACCCTTCTGTCCATATACGGTCGCTTATCCGTATACTGACAGCCCCTTAACCATATGTTGTCAATTGTCCCATTTGTATTTGGTCAACCCCCCATCCGTATACGGTCAGCGCCCCGTCTATATATGGTCAATGTTAGTCAACACTTGTCAACTCTTCTGTTGTTGGAACGTCTGGCTATTTTGATTATTTTAGGCTTGGTATTCGTTAAAATACAAAAATTATAGATATTTGAGTTCCCTTTCCAGAAAGGTAAATTAAACTTTTATTGGATTTACAAACAGAGACATACTCATTTTACGAAACAGTGTTGATTTTGAATGTGTAAACTTTTTTTCTTCATTTTGGCCCTATTTCACTTTGAATTTGATTTTTATCAACGCATGAAACTTATAGATATTTGAATTATCTTTCTATACATATTTTATAACCACCGATTGAATTTATGAGTTATGAGATATGATAATTTTACCGAACAATTTTTCTTAAAGTTTGAGGCCTCTACTTATTTGAGACTTATTTTTATTTAAGTTGTATTGTGTTTTGAACTTGTAATAAGCTTTATACTTTCACATAAGCTTGCTAAAACATTAGTCTCATAATAAGCATAAATTAAACTTTATTTTGTACTATTTTTTATCATCAAAATATATTTGATTAAAACTTGGGTCAACAATTATCTATCTCAAATATATGAGAAAATTTTCAAAGAGTATTCCACCAATATTTTTATTTTATTTTTAAATTTTACTCTCTATAAGCTCATTTTTTTATAAAATATAAACAGGTCACAACAACCTTTTTTAAAACTCATTTTTATAAATAAAAAAATATTAATATATAAAAATATTAAATTTAAACGAATTTTTTTAATATATTGATATATTTATTTTATTTTGATTCAGAAAAATTTATTTGTTGACAAAGAGAGTTACTATAGCCTTTTGAGATTTTTTTTTTAAATGAAAATTTTCTCTGCTCAATTTTTAATTTGAGAAATTAATTGGGAAGAAATCTAAAAACTAGTGTGAATGCTCCAAGTTCTCAACTAAAATTACATGAGAAATTTCAACAGTTTCTGACGTGGCCAATAGCGAAATGCCACGTAACCAACATGGACGAAAACACCCTCACGCGGAATATACATTATAACATTCCCAGCAGATTACATTGGGTGATATATATTTTAGCTACCAATTTAACTATCGAAGTTTAAAAATTATTTAAAGCAGAATCTTTATTGTTACAATATTATCTTTAAATTTAGTATCAAATAAAATTGGATCAATAAATTTAGCTACGAAAACTTATCACTATTTATGGGTGTTATATTATTTTAATAAAAATAATGTGTTATATTTATACAATTTATATACATATATGTACTATGTTATATATACATTATAATATAATATGTATATAATATCTTATAAATAAACAATATATATGTATTACACATTATTATATATACATTATAATATAATATGTATATAATATTTTATAAATAAACAATATATATGTATTACACATTATTATATATATATGTACATATATACTATTTATAAAATTAAAATTAAAATCAATTCAATAGAATTTTGATTTAAAATTTTAATATTTATTGAGTTTATGCCTTACCCTCAATATACACCCAAATTTATTTACTATGTCGTCAATGCTCTTAAAGTATCTTGCCCAATAACTTAGCTCCGTTGATCTCTCTCTCTCTCTCTCTCTCTCTCTCTCCGAAAAGGTCAGCAAGGCAATTTCCTGGAAACCATACCGGCCGTTTCTTCTTCTAGGGTTTTTCTTAACACTCTCGCTCTCTATATATATGCATATAATATTTTATGTATGCATACACTATTCTGTGTGCACTGATCTTGATCGCCTTATCCCTATTGCAAAGCCCTTTATTATTGGTTAGTGATTATCAAGCAGATCGAGATATATATGTTATAGTGTTTTATTTATGCAAACAATACACTTTGTGTAATGATCTTGATCGCCTTATCCCTATTAGCGCCTTTTATTATTGGTTGGTGATTATTAAACCAATTAAGATTTTTCATCCATTTGTTTTTTTTATTTTTTCTACATTTTTTGGTACTTAAGCGGTATGCTTTATTGATTATTTGTATTAGTTCTGCATTTAAAAATTTGGAATTTGTATTCTTTTTGAAATGTTTTATCATTTAATTTCTCATAGGAGAAATCTTGTCCCGTTCCACGAGTTTCTCTCGTAGAAATCTGGGGAGGGGGAAATTGAATATTCCCAATTTCTTTAATAAAGGACTAATTTTTTCCATCAAAGCCAGTGAACTCTTGTTAAGATTATCTGAATATATACTCTCACATTTTACTAGCTCTTGTTAAGATTAAAGATATTATTGAGAGAGACTAGTGTGTATAATTTCTAAAATGTTGATTTCTGCAGAAGTAGAGGCTTTCTAGAAAATTCTTATTCAGAAATTATAGTAGAAATTAGAAATACTGTTGTGAATGCTCTTATATTGATTAAAACTGGGAAGTAGGGTTTAAGAAAGATTGTGATTTGGCTTCAATACCGATCCAAGGTTTTGAAGCTATTGATTTCTATGATGTGTTTCATTCGGGTGACCCCTTTTAGTGTATTGGGTTTCCAAAGGTGGCTATTTCTACATTTCTTTATACAAAAGTTTTTGTTTGATCATTTTTGTTTCTACTGTTTCTAGTGTTGTTCAAACATATTCTTCTCGTATTTGTTAACAAGGGGTTTTGTTCTACTGTACTTTTTGTTGTTTCCTGTAGATTTTGATAGCTCTCGGAGATGGGGTTCAAATCAGTTTATCACAATTTGATGGATGTGTTTCCACAGGTTCAAATCTCTACATATATGTTATAATATGACCTTGTAAAATACAGTGAAGGTCTAATTATGACAAGATTATTATTTGAAATGATAGTAGTAGAAAAGACACTTAAGATAGAAAGTATCACCAGATTGATGTGGAAATTTCTTTCTTTTTTTTTTTTGAAAATTATGCAACAGAATTTTGTGTTTGCTTCTAAGCAAATTTGTAAATCTATGTCAAACAATTCAGATGAGAATGCTGTTTCACCTTTTTGTTTGCAATCTCATCTATAGGATTAGAACAAGAATACACTTTACTTTGACATTACCAGGTAAAAAGTATTTGCAAACAGGGTAGTTGTTGGGCTTATCCTTTGCACTATACAGGACGATGACTAAAAGTACATTTTATTGAGATAGTTGTCAGGATTGATTTCAAAAATCACGCCTCTCATATCTCATCACTATTTTCTTTCCTGTAAATTATAATATAGTATGAAAATGTTCCATATTTCCTTTTACATATCGTGCCTTAAAATCCCTTGATTGTAAATTTGATAGGTTGATAATCGCATCCTGAGGGCTGTTGCTATTGAGAACTCAAAAGATGCTGATAAAGCTGCTGAAGTTGTCCTTATGGAGATTATTCCTAACATGGCCAGTTCTTCGGGTTCTGCAAATGATTGTGAGTTTTCTCTAATAATACTAAGAGTCTAGGTCTTTTTTAATTTAATTTTCTTAGTAAAACATAAGTTAATTTGGAAAAAATGTACGAGTAATTATGATAAAATTGCCAAGATCCTTTTGTATTTCCAGTCTGACATGGTTCATACATTTATTTTTGGTGTCAATAGCTCTTGATAATATTGCCAGTAGTGAAGAAAATACTGTTCATTTGGATTCTAAGAATTTGGATGAGAGTGACTGGCTCATCAAAATTTCTTCACCAGATGATGGAAATTGTAATGGTGATCAAGTATGTGGATCTAATGGAAAGCAAGTTGTTTCTCCAGTGAAATTGAGCGATGTCAGTGGAAATATTCCGAGTGCAAATTGCCCATCGACCATTTTGAACGTTGATGATGTGCCCTCCAATCAATGTGTGTTTGAGAGCAATCTTGAACAGTTGTGTTCAAATGTCAATTCCTTGGAAGTAAATACTTTTCCAGTGAAATCGAGCAATATCAGTGGACATAGTCAGAGTACACATGGCTTGTCGTCCATTTTGAACTGTGAAGATCTTTCCTCTAATCTAGAATGTCTGTTTGAGAGCAATCTTGAACAGTTGTGTTCGAATGTCAATTCCTTGGATATCAATGCTTCTGTGGTGGAGCTGTCACCACCAGCTGTTTTTGATTGCCTGTCACATGCACCAGAGAATGGTCTTCAACAGGCTAACGATAACATGCCAGAAGAGAGTTACATTTCTGATGCTATTCCTGTGAACTACATAACCGTCACAGAAGTAGTAGACTCTGAGCATGAGCCCATGGTAGAAAAATTCACCCATGAAGTAGTTGATTTTGAGAATGAGGGCATGGAAGATGTATCCACCCATGAAGTAGTTGAAGTTGAGGATGAGCATGCCTTTAATTCTGTAGTATCTCGATCTGGCAATATATGTAGAATTGATCTGCTCGAGGATATCATAAAGGAGGCAAGAGATAACAAGGTAATTACTGTTGCAACTCAGATGCATTCTTTTGTTTTGAAATTTTATACAGGTGACTGAAAAATTAAAGATAAAAATGAAACTGAACAGAAATAATGCCCCTCGATATCTTGCAGTAAGTGTTTCTTGAGTTCGGACATAGGAGATTAATGATGACATGATTTTTTTTAACTATTTTACATGGAATGTGGATTGTGGAAGTAGTTGTTCTTGGAAATTTATATTGCTTTATCAGGTTAGCTGTCGGTAGGGAATGAGCAGTCAGTATATTGTATTTCACATGCTGTAGAAGGCGTTGAGGCAGGAATCGTCTAGTATATTTGTTGAGATGTTTATAGCAATTGAGTTGTGGAGATATGTGGTCAAATACTTCAAAGTTGCTCTTAGTGGTTGGTTCAGAGTGAACTGTCTATAGATATCAGTTCTGTTATTACAACAGAGGAACTTGTAAATAGATCTTTAGTAGGGAGGAAAATACATTATTTGTTCTTTTGTTGACTCTAGTTATTGGATATGGTGCAGAAAACCTTGTTTTCAGCTATGGAGTCTGTCATCAGCTTGATAAGAGAAGTGGAAGTCAGAGAGAAAGAGGCAGAACAAGTCAAGGTGGAGGCTGCTAAAGGGCCATTGGATATCCTCGTTCGTGTGGAGGACCTGAAACAGATGCTGGGACATGCAAGGGAAGCTAATGACATGGTTCGTGACAAGTCAAAATAGTAGTAGCTCACATAACTATATTTAGAGTATTCACACTAGTTAAGCTAGCCAAAATTAGCTATAGTATATAATATAACATATAAAAAAAGCTCAATATTTCTAGTTTACATGTTTGTTTTTTACAATGTACATCAGATATGTAAAATAGATTAGACAAGAAAGGGGAAAGGGAAAAAGGAAAGTGGAGGAGAGAGAAGTAGAGATGTTGGTAAAAATAGGAGAGAGTAGAGAGAAATATGGGAAAATGTGTGATAAGAAAGATGTGAGAGGAGAGAAAAATTCTTTTAACTATTATTATAATGATTAGGTAAATTTACTTATGGAGTTAACTAATGTGTAGAATAGCTAATGGTTTAGCTGCTCTTTTCGACCATATTCTCGTAAGTTTTATGTAAAATAGCTAAGGGGGTATTCTGATGTGAATGCTCTTGGATGCTAGTTTGAACTGTTCACTTTTCTACAGCACGCTGGAGAAGTATATGGAGAGAAGGCCATCCTAGCTACGGAAGCGAAGGAATTGCAATCTCGCCTGCGTTGCTTGTCAGATGAAAGGGATAACTCACTTGCCATTCTTGATGAGGTTTTGCTATTACCTCAATTTGTCTCTGCTTTTTTAACCCTATTCTATAAAATAAGCCTTTATTGGGTTTTTGGTTTGCAAATCCACTTTGTAGTTTGTCTGTCATTGTAACTTTGTACTTTTCTTTATGTATCAGTTGCTGTATAAATTACCATTTTCTCTGTGTTTTGGAGCTCATTTGAACTGCCATAATCTGACATGTTCGATCAAGTTCGTTCTGTTTAAATCATATATCTATAACATACAGGTTCACAGTCTGTATAGATTTTGACACTTTTGCCTTGCAGATGCACCGGACTCTTGAGCAGCGTTTGGATGCAGCAGAGAAAGAGATGAAAGCAGCAGAACAAGAGAAGATGGAAAAGGAAGAGCGTGCAAGAAAGGCCCTAGCTGAGCAAGAACTTCTAATGGATAAGTTGGTTGAAGAGTCGAAGATATTGAAGCAAGAAGCCGAGGAAAATTCCAAGGTACTTATTAGAAGCATTATTTCTTGTTGACTTGTAAAAGAAGAATTTTAATTGATGATTTTGGTTTCTTTTTATTACAGTTGCAAGAATTCCTCATGGACCGTGGTCGTGTTGTAGATATGTTGCAGTAAGTTTCTCCTCTCCTTTATAATTGTTTAGGCTAACCAGTTATTTAACTGTTTAAGCTAATCTCAGCTTAACAATTTGAGTTGCTGGCCGTTTAAACATGTTAAGTGTTTTGTGCTTGTGAATCCATATCTTGAATTTTACTTATATCTGTTTTTTTGGGGGGATTACTAGATTTGATTTTTGAAGTGTTTCTACATTTTTGTCCTTTTTAGATATAAACCTACTCTGCAGAATGATGCTTCAATTTTATCCTGAAATCTGTACATCCCAAAATTACATTTTTTTTTTCATTATTTTATATGCTGATTTGCTTAGTAGTTCCACTCGGGAGCCTGTTATCTTTTTTCTCTGTACAAGTCATTCATACAGGGTTGTGAATTGTTTTTTATTGCAGAGGGGAGATTTCTGTTATTTGTCATGATGTAAAGTTGCTAAAACAGAAGTTCGACGAGAGGGTGCCACTTAGTGAATCTCTCTCTTCCAGCCAGACAAGCTGTAGATTAGCTTCTTCAAGCTCATCTCTGAAGAGTTTGCTTCTTGATCAGGTCCTGATGCCAAATGAGACACCAGTCGAGAGCCCAAAGAGGACAAGCCCCACTCCCTCTATCAGCGATCATCTCTCATCAGCTGGGGAGATAGAAGTAAATGATTGCGATGCACAAGTGGACGCTGATGGATGGGAATTCTGTGACAAGAAGGAGCTGAACATATGAAGGATCACATATTGTTTTCTACTTTTGGTTTAGGTACAGATGCAAGTTTGCTTTCAATGTACTCTTGAGTAATAATTTTTTGATCGAATACAATAAATGTGATTAATCTATATGTCCATAGCTCAAGGATTGCCTTGGCAGCCTTGAAACTCGGGTTTAGTTGAAACTATTACTTATCCTGCCTGTACAGTTTTGAATAATTGGTTGCAACACTGGAAATATTTTCAGGTTTTGTACTTGTTTTGTCCAAGCAATGCTTGCTCTTTCTGTTGCTTTTGCGTATGCACATATAGGCCTTTTTTCCAGAAAAAGAACTGCTTAAAATATTGGGGGCAGTGTTGCTCAATTGCAAAATGACGTGGTAATCTGTAAAAAGGCAATCACTTTAAAATCAGACCACTGGTAATCGCTGCGATCGAGGCTGTTCTTTTGGTGCAGACAAGTTGTGTGCGAGCAGTTCCAATAATATGGAGCCCATGTAAAAGTTGATCTAGATTTGCTAATGCTCTCTCATATATGCATATATAAACACTAGTATACACAATATGATTGTTCTAAACTCTCTACTTTGTGGATGACAATACAGAGAACTCGTAGAAACTGCTGTAGATATCTGCTACTGCTATCTCATATATACATATACACAAGCACATACAAGAATGATGTGATATAGGGCGACTGAGATAAATCAGTCATGCCAGCAAAGAAGTAGCAGAGTGCATCTGTATATGATGTAGAGCCTTGCTCTCTGCTTGCGAACTTGCTTGGAGCATCTTTGCCATGATTGGAGATTCTTCAAACACCTCAAAGAAGATGAGTTTGCAGCCATTGATTTGCTTCAGACGGATGAAGGGTAAGTTTCAAGGCAAGTTTTGATTGTCTTGGTTTGATGAAATTGCTTTTGAGTTTATGCATGGAGGAGTGTTTAAATACATGTAATAGTGGAAACAGTGGAAGAAATGTGAGGATGGAGAACAAGTAGTGAGGGGACAATGCTGGCCACTATGTTGAGCATTTATTGGTATTGCTTGAGTAAATTGACAGACAACCCACGAATTGTCTCTTTGCCCAACCCCTTGTGGGAAGACTTATCAACTTCCTTTTTCCACAATTTAAGAGGTCATATCTTTAATGGCTAATAATTCTCCACGTATGCAAATACATGTGTAGATGCATACTCATTTTTTCTTATTTTATGTTTAAAAGTTGATACGATTGCTTAGCTTTTAAGCAGAGCTTTCTTATTGTTTTAGCCGAAAAACTAGAGTGAATGAAGTAATCAAAGGACTATTAAGAGAGAAAGATTAATCTTATCACGCATGATTAAAGGGAGGTGAAACACTAAAGGGTGATCTTTCACTCTTTTCTTCCCATTACAACGACGAAATTGATATTTTGTATAGTGGTTGGCAAGAAAACATGTAAATAAAACAAGCATTTGGGGAATTAGGTTGGTTTCAAGTTTTAATCTTTCATTGTTATCATCATCATCAAAGCCTTAAAAATTCAATGGATTGGAACAGGCTGAATAGAACAAAATAAGATATCACGTCGGATCATTGACATGAATTTCTCAAATTCTAATCTTTATGTTCCTAAATTCAACCTTATCTCAATGAGGAAGAATTATTAGATTAGGAGTTTGAGAACAGATGGAATATCTTGCCGACAACTAGTCAAATATCAAATCAGGCGCTAGAGATTTTGGAAAAAAAAAATTATAAGCACAAATTAAAAGTGATTTTCTTGTATCAAATTTGTACAGCATTCAATATTTTTATCTAGACTGTTAGTATTTTATCCATCTGCAAAAGCTACAAAACAAGTTGCCCCATAACAACTGTGTGATGCCCAATTATGATGGGAGCCCATCAAAGATGAACACGAGTACATGATTGATTGAAGAGCGAGAGAGACCAAACATGTGGGTAGGGATAGGGTTGGTCCGTGCTATTAATGTAGTCCTAAAGGTTGAATTTTAAGATATTTTGTTTCATTGCAATTTTTTTAACGATTGAACTTTTTTTTTTTTTTTTTCAAAATTTAAAAAAGCTATAGGGTTTTAAGCTAATTCCATCTTGAAACCTTTTTTGGGTCTAAAAGAAGCTACATTTTCGACGTAGAAACTGCAACGAAACAATTTCAGGATAATATTGACGTAGAAACTGCAACGAAACAATTTCAGGATAATATTAAGCACATGTGTCATACAACCCTACAAATCAATATCATGTTGTTAATTTGTAGATAGCTATATGATGTTAGTAATTTGTAGACAGCAATGCTAAGCGCCAGCGACTTTGTTTGCTAAATGCTTTTTCATGTACTTTAACAAAGCTGAAACTATGGACATAGTAGCCTCGATCATGTGTTTGCGCAACACTTGCAGACATTTGGTCTTGAACTTGAAACGGCATTTTCCGATCGGCATACACATGCTGTGACATAGTAGCCTTGGTCTTGTGTACAAGCTCGTAACGTAGAGTGCAATATTGCTCGTTACGTAATGAAGTTGAAAATATAGTTTTAAGGATAAAAACTAGACAAAGTGGAACTATTCCAAGGCTCTACAGTTGCAAAGAAACACAGAATAACATACCATAAGAGTGAAATTAAAACAATAAACGCTTAATCCACAATAGAAACTAAATTAATAATTGAAAATGTCACCAACACATAGGCAGACAATAACATCGACGATACCAACAAATAATATGAAACAAAAGGGGGGCTCGATAAAGATCTTCGATAACTTTACATGAACCGATCAGAAGCAGAAAACCAAGAACAAATAACACTGCGATCAACGAAACAAAACTCAAAATGGACTCTAATTTTGCACTTTATACTATCGATTATAGTTTTCATTCCACACCAAAACTTCAATGCTCTCCTAGTGCTATCTTGATGTCTTCCTGTATATGAGAAAATTCAGAAAGACCTTATTTTAATCATGCATCGGGCGGAGAGGGAGAGTAGAGAGAATATAAAGAGAGAGAGAGAGATAAGCTTACGGTGAGAGAAGGCGGTGAAATCTTGTTGCCAAGAAACGTCGGGGGTGATGAGGAGTGGGTCATGCCATTGATCATCTTCAACTCCCATTTTCATATACCAAAAATATATATTTATTTAATAATTTAAATCGAAAAAAGAAAGAGGAAAAGAGAAGGGGTAATCGAATGCTAGTGTGCTTTTTTGTGGGGAAAAAGAGAAAAAGGGTTTAGATGCTTTTTTATTCTTGAGAGAGAGAGAGAGAGAGAGAGAGAGAGAGATTGCGCTAATTTCGTTTGAGAGGATTCGATTTTAAGGAGAAGACCGTTGTGTCTTTCGAATTTTGAATTTAATTCGCCGGTTTTTAACGGCTTAGATGCTGCCACGTGGAGAACATTTAGCTCAGAGTAATAGCCCTTCACTCTCTTGCTTCTATACCATTTTATCACTAAAACCCACAGCCGCCCAATTGATAAACAAAACTGGTAATCGATTATATTAATTAATATGAAAAAATATAAAAAATCAGTATAAAAATCGATTCAAAGATAAAAATTGAGTCCTTAAAAATATGAAAAAAAATAGAAAATGTGGATTTTATTAATAATTAAGATATATTATATATGAATTTACGAAGAATATTGGTAAAATATATGAAAAATTATATGTAACTACAAATATAGCCAAGTATTTTCAAAAACAAAATAATTTCAGTTATATATAGACAATACAATTATCGTATAATTTATTTAATTTTGCTAGTTTTTAATATTAAAAAAAATAAAATTCGAAGCGAATTTCAAATATAAGTTTAGAAAATGCAAATTTTCCGTATGTAAACTAAAACCTTAGTAGAGCGTAATGATATCAGAACAAAAATAATGAACAAATTTTGTACGAATACATACGTGCTTACATTTTGTGCACTTGATCACTAAGACAAATAAGTTTCATTTTTCTCTACAATTAAATTTTTACGCAAGACTATGTTACAACTAACAAAATCACCATGATGCCATGCCTGCTTCATCTCGGTTCTCTATGGCGTGATAAATTCTTGTATCCTAGATCATCAAATTTTTGTCTCTCGAAAGATGCTACGTATCATCTATGTGCAGAAACACGAGCGAGAGATAAGCATCACATTATTGCACGTACTGATATTGTACTTATTCTTAACACGTGTTTATGTAGCGAGAATTGTGCAAAACAGTCGTCCTTTCGATTCGACAGTGTTGGTCCCCCCATAAAGATAAGTCCCAATCCCCGGGCCAAAAATGAAGTCACAAACAACAAATTTATATGGCCCTTTACCTTGCGAATTTCTGGCTTTGCCCCTTGTCATACGGCAACCTAAGTAGCCTCTTTTTCTCACTATATTTTAGCACTGTGCCATCTAATTTAGTTACACGATTTAGTGGTTGACTAAGTAACTACATATTCATCAGAGCCAACCTAATACTTGAAGAACATTACTAGTGATGAAATGGACTTAAACCCCTACAAAAATATGTAGCATTTAAAGTCTCCAATATTGGTTATAACAAACTGTAAAGACATTATGAGAATGATTAACGAGACCCCACTGTGGGTCTGCAATGCACATGCATTGTTCCTAATCCGGATTTTGACTTAGAGATGTTCAGTCACAATATTGTGTACGATAACTTCGCGCCACTTGCTTTTCAACTTACCGTGATGACCATTTCGCTTTTGTGACATCAGTAGGGTAAAACGAACTTGTCCTAACTTGATCTTTAAATACATACACCTTAGGTACAAACTCAAGCTAATTAGTTTTCACATGAAGCACATTCAAGGGAGAAAAGAGAATTTGCAGATAATTAGATTCGCATATCGGGTGGAACAACAACGTAGTGATCGCGAAAGAGGGTTAGCATTGTGAGAAATATCTTACGGAGAGATTTCTTATCGCCATGGTACGGAAGGCATGGTTGAGGGACAACCCTCGTGGTCCAATAATGCAAGTCCCTTTCCCTTTTGTAAAAGACAAATTTGTGTAGTTAATGCAAAAAGTAGAGGACGGCAACTCGAATTCCACGTTTAACAAACTATCCCTATAAATTTGCACATAATTGTTATCTAAATTTCCTGCAAGGAAATCCAACTTTCTATGTAGACAATGGCCAAGGAACCAATAGCAAGGTATATCACCGAAGCTGCTCCACCGAAATTAATCTCTATCAGAAAGCGGCCGTTGACTAAGACGTTAGACACCATTTTTGAGGAAGAGGGAGATATGAGTGATAACGAGAGCAAGAAGTGTCATAAAGCTTCAAAATCCAGCTGCAGTTTAGGCCTTTTGTGTGCCATGCTAGCAATGCTCGAAAGAAATAACATCCAGGAGGATATATCCGAGATGGCTAATTAGATGAATAAGGTCATGTTTGAAATTATTTTTCTTTTTTTTGGCTAGTTTATTTTAATTCTATGTCACGAGAGCTAATTGATCATCACAGCCTGTATCATAGACGGCGGTGATGGTGGAGCAAGTTTTCGGACAAATTGCTTTCGTTTGATCGAGTTCACACCCTCTTCACCACCAATTTTTGAGCAGGGTGAATGAGGCTGTACTAATAAGGTTTTCATCTAATAAATAAGAGAACGTGATTTTGATGCAATAAAAGCAAAAACCAATGAAAATGAACTCTGAACCAATCGTACCCTTAATAGCACTCCGTTTCATCATAAAGTTGAAATAGCATGAAAACGAGGACACTTCAAAAGATCCATCATTTTCAGTTCAGAAACCAGCGGAAAAGAGACATACACTGTGCAAGGAAATCCGACTTAAACGTGGCCACTCATAGCATCCAAAAGAAAACCAATCACTTACCCGGAAAATGAAAACATAAAGCAGCTTTAAATGCTAAACCAGTTAGTAAATATGCAGCATGTTTGTGACAGATGAGGAAAACAAGAGCTATTATTGATCAATATACTATGCATAAAACAAGAGCTATTCTCATAAAATTGAAATAGTATAAAAACAAGGACATTTCCAAAGATCCTTCGTATTCAGTTAAGAAACCAGCGAAAAAGAGAAGGTAAAGATAAACTGAAAATTCAGAGAACAAAACAATAAGTGTATAAACTTCACAATTTGCAAGGAAATTCAACAGAGTGGTGGGCAAGTGGTAGCATCCACAAAGAAAATGGACCATTTATTCCAAAAAATGAAAACATTACGCAGCTTAAACAGCAAAACCAGTTAGTAAATATGCAGCATGTTTGCGACACAAGGAAAGCAAGAGCAATTATTTTCAATATACCGTTTCTGAAAAAATAAGATACCCTTGAGCGTCTTGCACTGTTGCATACTACAGTAACGCCTCAGGCATAATTTGTTGAATATAATAGATGGAAAAGTTGATATGAGATAAAAATCGCCGATAGTGATTGAGAGTAAAGTATAAGATTGTGATCCCAAATATGATTAGCTTCTGGGCTTCAGTAAATAGAAGTTGAAAACTAGCTCTTCCTTCTAATACAAAAAAAAATATCATGATTGAGTTTGCACCTAAAGACGTTAGAACGCTAGTTACAGAATAAGCTAAATGAATATAGATGACAATTCAATACGCAAAAGGTAAGATACACAAAGTTGAAGAGCCCATTTGTGATCATAAAGAAGAATGTAATTTTCTTTTAGCATTTCATCCCTTGTCTATGTAACCGGTACAAGTAAAATTGATCCCCCCCAATTCCTCTTTACAAGATGACCTGATATCTGATGTTCTTTTTCGCTATATACAGCATAATAGCATACAACAATTAACTTAACCTCATTGGCTAAAGACATCAAGTATTAGGCACCGCTTCAAATTGTTTAGTACCTGACGACTCATCACCTTAGCATTCTCTGAGACCGTGTTTTTGAAACGGACTTCCTGTAACTTAGCTCTTTACAGAATAATAAGGTACCAACGAACACAAGTAGTCAGACAACAAACAGTAACACCACAATCAAAACCCGATTCCTGCTCCTTCAACTGCAGCTTCCATGGTAGCCAATGCCTCTTCGAGTGTTCTCTTCTTTTGTACAACATTGAAAGCCTCGAGAATATCTCCTACCTCAAAATCATCGAAATCTTCAACTCCAATACCACACTCCAGTCCAGCACTTACCTGCTCAGAGGACAATTTTATTGTCAAGAGAGAACATGATAAAGTGAAGCAAGAATTTCACATGAAGGAAGCAATGGATAGTTGGATACCAAACCGTACAATGATTATTAATGTATCACCAGAGTAATACCCGTGTGATGCATGTGTTTTTTTGTGAAGTATTTTTTTTTTGTATACAAGTATTACAAAATGACATGGATATAAGTATTACAAAAGGACGTGTATAATACAAAGGTGGACAATAAAATGACTTTCGATAGAAATGAGTGGCGTCTAAAAATTCACGTCAATGATCCGACGTGATGTCTTATTTTGTTCCATTTAGCCTATCCCAATCTATTGGGATTTTCAAGGCTTGGATGATGACAATGACAATGACGATGACGATGATTTTCTTGCCTTTTTTTTAAAATGGTTTTATAACTTTCTAAGAGAAGAAATAATGTTTATTAGATTAAGTTTAAGATTTGAAGGGAATTTCATTATGATAATATATCTAAGATATTATTATTTAGTAGGATAATGTTTTGAACATTAGTGGGGAATATTAGATTTATAGAAATTATATTATAATAATGTTTCTAAAATTAGTTATTACTAAAAATCATTCATTGGTGAGACACATGTCCATAAGTTAATAAGACACATGCCAATCAATTATGCAACACATGTCGCAATTA
>MKEJ01060142.1:2360-13755 GCA_001753735.1 Embelia ribes
GGTCCTTTGTTGCTTCATAGTTCGCTCTCAAAAGCTCTCCGAATGGCCTTAGGTCTTCAGAAACAAGGAGCTTGTCGTACAAAGAAGCAATTCCAGGATCTCCTTTAGCAAACACCATCTCAACCAAGTCAATTGTCACTCTGAAGAATGGCCACTGATTATACATCTCCTTGAGCATAAGGAGACTCTTTACATCCTTGTCAATGATGTGTTTGAATGCAGCACCAAAACCAAGCCACACTGGGAGATGAAACCTTGTCTGAGTCCAAGCAAAAATCCATGGTATCGCACGGAGTGATTCAATTCCACCACTTGGTTTTCTTTTAGATGGGCGACTACCAATGTTCATACGGCCATACTCAGTTTCTGGTGTTGCCTGCAAGTAAGATATTGGATACATGAAAAGGTTATTCAAAACAATATATATAACAAAAACACTTATTTAAGCCACGTGATACTATTATATTTTCCCAAATTCTGAAAACCTTTTATTGAAAGATCCCAAATTTATAAAAACTGAATCGATAAAACAACACATTTTGGACCAATTTTCCCAGATAAGATTTTGCATGTGCCAGAATTATCACAGGAACGCTCCATTCAGTGTGTAAGGATTCCTTGGTGGAAGGAAAACCTCTTTAAAAAAATCATGGATATAAGAACAAAATTTTCTTCTCACATTTTCCAACGAAAAATCCTTGCACCAAACAAAGCATAAGGTGGATTGCAATCCTTTAGAGAAACAAAAACTAACAGATTTTGTGGATCAAGAAAGCTCATGGCTAAAAGCCATCCGCAACCATCTTCAGCAAACCGAGTGAAAATAGGCCATATATTTATTTGATTTATAAGGTTCTGGATATAGTTTGAGGGAAAAAGATATATACAGGACAAACACTTACAAGGCGAAAGTATTCAACAAATCGTGGTTCTTGGAAAACTATGGACCGATACTCTTTCGTTGCAACAATTGCCATCTCATCCATTAGTGCACGCCACTCCGGCTTTGGGGACACAGGAGGATTCATCCCATGCTCTAGTGTAGCTGCCGTAAATCGTTGGAGAGTTCTAAAACACAAGTGCTCCTCTCCAAACGATTGTTCAATAACTTCTCCTTGAATCGTCACACGAAGTGACCCGTGAATCGTATCGGGCGGTTGAGACAATATAGCAAGATGGGTGGGGCCCCCACCTCTCCCAACAGTCCCTCCTCGTCCATGGAACATAGTCAGCTTCACTCCATATTTCTTCGCCACCTGTACAAGTTCTTCTTGGGACTTGTACAACTGCCAAGCAGCAGAGAAACGACCTGCGTCTTTCCCTGAATCAAAGCAATAAAATATATTTAAATTTCACTTGGTTTAAACCCACAACTTGACTTCCAAGAGGACAGAGCGAAACAGGAATGAGATAATAAGTTGCTCCTTTAAAACAACATTTAGTGAAACAAAGCCGTAGAACAAACCTAGCTCAAACAGATCTAAGGCCAAATTATTTGTTCAATCAATTATTACACTTCTGTATATTGAAAAAAACACAAAATAAACCTGCTTTCGATTCTATTTAGCAAATATAAGCCTCTTTCAAAATTGCCATTTTGAATGATGTGTTTGTTTAGAAAACTGCCAATTGGATGGGGAGTTTGCTTCTTTCATAAAAAAAGGATAAAAACCATTACTTGAAAATCCCTTTGAAATTGAAATCGCCACTTCAAATTGAAAGTATAGAAATTGAACCCATGGATCAAATGCTGAATGGATCTCTGACAAACTTATTTTGGTAAATAATTTTGAAAACAGGCTATTTTGATGGTAATTCTCTCTTTACATTGGTATATTTTAAAAAAAAATTGTTTTCAGATCCTGTTATTTTCCTTCCCTTATGTTTGCCTTTTTAACTCTTAAGAGCAAAAAAGAAACAAAAAAAAAAAAGCAATGCTTTAGTAACAGAAACACCCAAAAGAAATTTCTATACTTTCCTGAATCTGAGTACCCAATCATGACTTCTTGCTTGCCATTGATCCGGTTCCTGTACCATTCTATAGAGAAGAGACAAGTGAGAGCAGCGGGGGCTCCTTCGAGATCCGCAAGCTTTTCAAAAAGGGGAACCACCCTTAGCGGTTCATTAATTCGGCATTCACGTTGTAGAAGCTCAACTGCCAGCACGTCAGAGGGAGCCGTTGCCATTGATATTATATATGCACCAAAGTTATCAGAAGGTAGTTCAGAGATAACATTGAAGGTGTCTAACACATCAGCAATTTCTTCAGTCTTGGGAAGATCCGGACCAAATAGAGGGCGTTTTCCACGAAGTTCGGATAAGAGCCACTCTTGCCTTCGTTCTTCATGCCATTCTTTGTAAGATCCAATTTCCAGGTGTCGTGTAATAGCGTCCATAACATCGGTATGTCGGTCCGATTCTTGCCTGATATCGAGCCTTACAAGGGAGAGACCGAAGGTTGACACCTGTCGCATGAAATCAAGAAGGCTCCCATCGGCTATTGGCCTATCACCACAAGCACAGAGTGATCTATAACAGAGCTCCAGAGGCTCCAAAAACTGCAAAAAGAAAAGAGCATAACTTTAGAACAGATAACTAAAACATACAATATTGTAACAAAGTGATACAAATCACTATCAGAATTTTATAACTCAAGAAAAATGTTTCTGAGATGCGCAGACCTGCTCAACATTAGCAAAAGCAGTCTCCTCAGGAATATCAGATATCCCGTTGGATAATAACTGACGGGCGCATTCCCGTGTATAATACAATCTATCCCTTACATCACCAAGAATGACACGATACGGCTCATTGGCAGGAATTTGTTTCCAAAACTCTGCATGAAAACATATTCATGAATAAAAACAATCAAAGAAAAACGATAACTGAATTACGCAACTGCGTATGCAACAACCTTGTTCCAAACTAAACTTGAACTTAGACTACTTAGTATTTCATGCTAAAAACAAAGATTCCGAGAAGAATCTAGCAATAAAAAAAATAGAGGTCGAATAAAAAAGTCAACCAGTATGATACGCACCAATATAATGTTTTGCATCTCTTCTCGAGGTCCGATGAAGTTCATCAGCACGAGCACGGAGCTCATCATTGCAGCGCCACATGGACAGCTGTCGTAAAAAAAGGGAAATAGGAAGGAAGAAAATAGTTAAGTACGCTTGGAGACAGTTAACCAACGGAATATATCAACCAGCAAAAGGATAATTTCATGGAAAGAAACACGGTACCTCAAACATGAGATCTTCTATCTGGGAGAAGTATAAGTTAGCAGCCATCATTCTAGCTAATAAACATACATCTCTCGTAACTTCAGGAGTTACTCTAGGGTTTCCTGTAGTACCACATCAATGGATATCTTAGCGAAGGAGATAGAGAGAGAACAGTATGTCGATTAAAAATTTCACTGTAAAAAGATCATACCATCACGATCTCCACCCATCCAAGAAGAAAATTGAATTAGAGGGGCATTGTAAGGAACTCGTTCGTTGATTCCCATGTTTTTCAAAGCAGTATCAACACGCCTGAGGAATTTTGGGACTCCTTTCCAGATAGTCTCGTGGAAATAGCTCATTCCCGCCCTCATCTCATCTTGAGGGGTTGGAGGGCTCCTCCGAATTTCATCAGTATGAAATGCAGCTTGTATCTGAATCGTAAGAAAGGCATACTCTTCGTCATAAGCAGCATATTGTAAATAGGAACAAAAGACGAAGTGAATAAGGAAAAGAATTAGTATGGAATTTTAGAATAACTGAACATACATACATCGTTATGTAAATGAACATGGGTGCTGGTGAGTAGTTAGCAAGCTACATAGCTTAGATCTAGCCATGTTCATTAAGTAAATGTGTCCAACAGACTCGATTTTGGGGCTCGTTTAGTAAACAAACCAAGGAAAGCCTGCTTTCCACGACTAAACTGCTGACATTTTGAAAGAAAAACTCATGTCTGGACTCTGGTTTTCGAGTTATTCCTTAAGGGCTATTTAGAAATCATTTGTTCAGTATATGACTACAGCCCAAGCATGATTTAGAGCTCATTTTTTAATAAGACAAGGCCTAGCTAAGTCTGATTACGATCATTTACACCCATATGTAACTAAACTTTGAAGAAAATTCATGGATGATTCCCCACATAATATAAGGCATAAATTTTTTGCCAACTTTCATGAGCAAATTAACAAACAATTTTCATGCACAATAAGATCAGTTGAATAAGTAACATCATAATGGTTGCAATATCCACAATTTGTATGAACAGTTACTTTAAACACGAGCTGAAAAGAAAACTTTAGGGCTTCATTGTTGGATCCACATATCGAGCTACCGAAAAAACAAATATAAGCATATGAATGGCCCATTGCACAAACCTCCCGCATTGCAGAATGTAGGAGGGTATGATGTACACAACCTTACCCCTATTTCCAAAGAGGAGATTTCCAACGGGACGAACCTAGACCCACAAGTAACAATACAGGTATGCATGACTCTAACTTATAGAAATTCAAATTAGGACTTTAAACATCATCAATATCAATTTCAGGAAATACTGAATATGGACCAACTATGATAATCAAATACCTTGTAAATATATCAAACCATTCCCAAAAGATAAATAAAACAAAATGCACAAGGAGAAATTGACAATAATAACCTTGAAGAGTTACTCCAAAGGCCATAACAATCCTTATCTTGATGCATATTTGGTTTCCTTTGTTGAGTAAATACTTGAGATTTTCTGTGGTTTTGATTCTCAAACATTACATCTTCAGAAGTATCTCCCGACGACCCGTTTTCATATACCTCAGATTGTTCTGTTAAAATAATAATTACAAAAATAAAAAGATTATTACAGCAAATAATTATATATGTTTTATATAGACAGGCTATTTTAAATTTCAAATAGATGAAAAAAGGTAAAGGCAATGCCCTACCTGAAGAAGCTGCTGCTCGATCAGTTGTTTTTATGGTCCGATACATCTGTATTAATAGTCGCACGCGTTACCAATCTCAGTTCATATGAAATATATAGTTTTCCGGTAAAAAGCAATTGTAAAATCTTTGACTAAAAGTATGAAACAAAAATTTTAAGGTCACTGATGACAAAGATCTCTAATTTTTTGCTAATTATTATAACATTTCGCGTCTGAAAGTACCGATTTGTCTTTATAATCGGGCATAAGAAATTTATTTTGGTTACAGCTGTAAAGAAATTATTTGAAATGTTTGCAACTATGGTAATGATATACACCACACATCATGCATTAGAGGTAATTAAAAGTTTGAAGATGCAAAACAAATTAAATAGATTCATGAAACGGATATGAAATATTGACTCAATTTACTTCTATCTATAACGAGTAATAATATTCATAGTAACTCATTGAACAAACTCGAATTATGTTATTCATAATGAGTTAGTATGAATATCATTAATCATGTATAATATGGGAGTAATAAAGCTATTATAGAGAGTTTGACTATTTAATGAACCATTGTTATTAAAGTACGGATAAAAATCCCTAAATATGCTGATAATCATTGAGAAATAATTGTGTCTTGTATTGATATAGTTACTATTCTCTGTGGGAAAAAAAATTACTCCAACGATAATAGAAAAATAATGAAGTCCGTCATAATAGAAAGATCTAATTGCTTTAAAAAAAAAAAGAGCTAAAAGACCTTACACCACTATAGCACCTTGAGAAAATAATATCAACTTAACACTGAAATTAAGCACTTCCAAAGTAATGTGCCATAAATTGAACATATCCCTTATGAAAAAGGTTATGTAACTTTTATGCATATGAAAAAAGTATGAATATTTTTGTATAAGCATTAGAAAAACTATTAAATATAACATTATCTCACATCGACTAAAAATAAATTTAAATCCTTGTATATGATTACATGGGCATACTTTCTTTTCAAGTCGATTTTCAAGGATGAGTTTTACATATATGGTTATTACAATTATAAATTTAACATACTATCAAAGTCATTCAATCTTTGGTTTTGGTAATTGAAATTAATTAATTATTAAATTACATATGCAAAACCTACCGAAAATTGGTTCAACTTTGATTAATTCTGATTTGCACATGTGAGAGAGTGCTAAAGATAACATTATCCTGCATCGATTAAAATTAAACTTAAATCCTTATATATAGTTACATGAGTATGGATACATGGGTACCTCCCTTTCAAATGTCTTAAAAGAGTACTATATATGTAGTTATAATTATAGAAGTACAATGAGCTCCTTATATACAAAGCTCAAAAACATAAATATGAAAATATTATTAAATCAAATAATAATTTAAATAAATTATAATCTCTCTCTTTTCTTATTCTCAAAATTAACATTAATTGCATAAGTATCTTTAATACTATTTTGTTCTCTTCCTTCTCCCGTCAGAAAATATTATATTCAATAAAATCATTTAAATCATGGGTTTTGTAACTTTGTATCATTAAATTTTGGAATATCGATGAGATAATTTATAAATCTTTCTCTCTCTCTCTCTCCATGTCCATGAAAGGTTCAATCTCCAAGGCCAATAAAGCTGTAGAAAAGCTTTCAGAAGTATCAGAAAAAGTAAGAAAAAGAATTACCAGCGATTTGATTTACTTGTTTGACTTTAGAATTTGGAATATTGTGCATTAAATTATTTTAGCAATTATAAAATTCTTCCGTGATTATTATTAACAAAACTATTTCAATAACCATCATAAAACTTCTTTCATTAATTTGCAGCCCTGGTCCCTGGGGTTTCATTTTATAACACTTATGTAACATTGAATTGCAATAAAAAAATTTGGATATACGCCATCAAAAAAATGAAAAGCAAAGAAAAAAAATTGAATTATCATCAAGGAAAAATGGAAATTTAAAGAAGTCCTCACACCCAATAATTCTAATAATTTCTTATTTTATTGAGACTTACAATTTAAAATGTTTAAGAACAATTGAGATTTACTTAGAAGATACCTGTAAATGGGATTTAACATGTGCCAACGTGAGATCTTTCACATCCATGAGCTCAAGAACTGACTTGGGAGTAGCTCCTAGTTAAACCACCAAAAATAAAAACAAATTTTAGCCATATATTTTGAATTTGGCTAATTAAGTGTACACTATAGTGGTAACATAATATTAAACCAAGATGATTTTCTAGAAGTTATACTGTAAAATCCCTTATTCTAAAAATAAAAAAGAAATGATAACTAATTTTTTTGGCTAAGAAAGAAAATTTGTTTTTTAAATAACTTTACAGTTATTATGTAGGTACTTCAACTAGTGTAAAGACTGGACAAATACATGTGTGGATAAATATTTGTGTTTATCTTTTGCTTAAGTATAAGATTACTATACGTGTTTGTTCAATTTCTATACAAAAATAAGAATAAAAATATAATAAGTCAAAGGCCTTTGTCAAAACCCAACATTTTCAAGAACAAGTTTTGGGCATACTATTATTCTAATCAAATTATGAACTATCTATATAGAAAAAGAATCTTACTCTCATGGCCACCCAAGAGCTCAACGGCATGAACAAACCGGGCATGGAGAGTAGTTGTCCACCTCATCCTCGGGGCCCTCGCGCCCCGTTTCAACGGATTAAACCTTGCCATAAACCTCGATTCGCTACCGATACGGGGGTAGTTATGGAAATTACCGTCACTACTAGTAACGCTACTAGAATTTGTGGAATAAGATTGTTGAGAAAATGGGAAAGGGTTAGGGGTATTTTGGTAAATTGGGATACCCTTGACGGGGGTTAAGAAGGTGATCTCAGGGCCTAGAGTTTGAGGGTGTTTTGGGAAAGAGAGAGAGAGGTCAGGGTTAATGATGTTTTTGGAATCTAAAATTGATCTATTCCAAAAACACAAATCTATGTTCTCTTCTTCTGATTTCTTTGGGGGGCTGATCTTCAGGGTGAGGTCTGGCTGTGCTGGAAACAGCTCCATCTCTCTCTCTCTCTCTCTCTCTCTCTCTCTCTCTTTCTCCCTTCTCTCTTGTCTCTCTCCAAGGGTTAAGAAAGATGGGATTTTGAGGGATTTGGGGAATTGGGTTTTGGATCTTGAGGGGTTGGGGTGATGGGTTTTTGTTGGGAAGGGGATTTGATCATGTATTGAAGAGAAAAGTTGCAAAGAGAGAGAGAGATGTTGCACAGAGAGAGAGAGAGAGAGAGAGAGATGGGAAGAGAATGGTTGCCCCTTTTCTGTGTGAAGTATATGTAAGAAAATGACACTTGAGAGAGATTATAAAGCATTCCCATCACTATTCCTATAAAAACTTTGTGTATTATTAAATTCTGTTATTTAAAACGAACTGAGATATTGAGATCAATAATATTTCATGTTTTTTTTTTTCTATAAGTTTAATGACAACTGTTAGTACTTATTTAGAGTGACAAAATTTGTTACCCACAATTTATTTTTAAACTATTATTTTCTCATACATTAACTATAACATATATATTAAATATTTTAAATTTTAAATTTTATTGAGAAATACTTGTGTTTTAACTTTTAAAAAAGATTGATTTCTATAATAAAAATGATATCTCAAAAATTTTATTTGTAAATTAAAGAATTTGAAGATTGGTTGGAATGCTCAAAAGGAGAGAGAAGAGGATCATTTCTTTTTGTGTACATGGGGTAGAATGAGAAAGGGAGATAAAAGATGAAGTAAAACACAAGTAAAAAGGTGAAAAAGATTTTTAAATGATTCCTCTCTTTTTCTCACTCTTTTTCTTTAGTTGTCTTGGTTTATTATTGTGTTTAATAAATTTGTTTAGATTTACTTGGAGCAAGAAAAGTTGATTTAACGAATAGTTTCTTAAAATATGGATGGAAGTGAAACAAGAATATATGTGAGTAATGTAATAATAATCAGTTTTTATATGAAGAATTATGTTAAAATTCAATATCAATAATCCATGATGTTTTATGTTTCGTTGAGTATTTTTTTAATTAAGGTTTTTATTTATTGTTGTTGGCAATCTCAAACTCAAGTTATAAACTTGAGTTATGTTCCGATGCAAGTACTTAGATAAGTATTGTAAGAAAAGACGGAAAGAGAGAAAATTCTCTTGTATATATATATGTGCATGATTTTCATCGATTACTTAATAAATGCATTTTTTCCCATATTAAACTTTCATGAAATAAGATATTACCACAAAACTCTCGTGATTAAAGTTTTCCTACTTAGGGTTTCTTTTGCCATCCTGTCAACAAGATTAATTTGTAACCCTAACCCTAATTGAGAGAAATATAATGATGAGCTAATTATGAGTACTATTGACACATAATGATTTACATAGGCATATGAATTATTGTCTTTTTACTCACAGTGAAAAAAAGGGTTTTTACATACAAAAAAGGAATAAAAGTCAAAGTTAGCTCTGCTACACTACAAGAGACTTTATAGTCTACACTTATAGGGGTAATAATGTCTTTGCATAATGTGGGCGTCCAAATTATAGGGGAATAATTAAAGCTTTGCAAATCCGACTGACCTAGACCATTTGAACAAAAGGGGACCCATGGGGGCTGAGTCCCTCTCACCTTTAAATTTTTATTATTTTTTTAAATAATAAAAAAAAAAAAGTTAACTGGTAGGCCCATTGAAAAAGAGTTTTATTGCATTATTCCATTTTTAGAGTTAGTTCTTCCAGCGAAAAATATTGTGTTCGTGACTGTTCACAGCTTGTCCAGTTACAAATCATTGGATGGATGTAATTTTTTTGGTCAATATTTTAGATAAAATAATTAATAAGAGCTCCATCAATTTACCCTTTCATTTTATTTGTATGCCCAACTCTAATACTAATTTTTATCCACCATATCGACAAATGGCTTGAGAAGATCCATAGAAATAATCTATCCTAATTCATAGTCATCTTACACTTAGTAATCTTTGCTTTTGTCAAATTGAGTAATTAGCTTTTCAAAACCCCTCCTCACACTTTACACAAGTATTTTTCTATGAGTAGAAGATCGATGATTATAATACTTCAAATTAATGACTTGAAGTTCACATGCTATTATATGTTGATATGGCTCAATACTGGTAATAAGAAGGGATGGGCTTTCAACATAATAGTTAACACGAGAATCAGTAACATTAACATATCATCCTTGATTCAACTGACTCTGACCGCATTTTGTATTTGTCACTATGTTCGTTGTTTTTTTTTTCCGTTTATTTCATAATAATCTCTACTTGAGACTGGTAACCAAAAATTGTTGTATACTTGCAAACTGATTGCTTAAAGAATTTAAATATTTACATTTAAAAACAGTTGAAATTCTATACCCAAATAAACTAAGATATATATCATTTGTTATAATCACAATTTAAATAAATTATATTATGACCCCATCATTAGGATTGGGATCCCTAAAGGAATAGAATGCCCCTGTACTAATTTAAAATATACATAGTTCCTAGTCTAGCTGCCATGGTGGTCTCCATGGACCAAAAAGCAAAAGGAAGGAAGAAAAATGAGATGCGTCCACCTAGAAGGGGTGTTGTCTTGCTAAAAACAAATAGTGTTGTGGTGGAAGATAAAATACATGTTACATAATTAAAATTTGGTAATAAAAAATTATAATAATATTTTTATGATTGTTCATAAAAAGTTTTATTTTTGTGACTTACATTTTACCTCTCACCATGACACTATTTTTTTTAATCAGATATTCTCATAGTAATAATATACAAATATAATAACGTATGAAATATTATCAAGTACGACCCAATTGATACTCATAACTGTTTTCATCCTTATAGTTAAAATAATTTATGAATAACATGAAGATTATAAATTGAAAATAATGAACTTAAAATAATATAAACTTGTTAATGAACAATTGTAAAAAAAAATAAAATTTATATCCCAACAAGGTTATTACAAATAGAATTGTTGAAATCTAAACGCTAAATTGATTAAGATATCATACGATACCATAGTTTTACCGTATCCCTTTAAATCCAGTTTACTCGTCATTCGAGTTGTTTTTCACCTGTACTTGCAATAGACTCCTAAGGTAAACATCTACTCATTACATACCTTCTGATGGAAACTGCGATCTGAGAGTCTGGTCGAGCCTTTTGTGATATGAAACCCTCATAAACTGTCTATATGGTTGTTTGTATGTGTGCAAAAATTGAGTGTACTATGCAACTTTCTATATAAAAAATAAGCCTAATAAACAGTTTTTTTTTTTATAGCCAAAAAGTTATGTGAAATATTAGAACTCAGCCATTGTTACGCCCCGCCTTTAAAATCAACACCTCTTAATATAAATAGTCAATGGATAATGTAAACATCTAGTCAATTTCAGAAAAACTACTATCCGAACTGATT
>MKEJ01060143.1:0-10830 GCA_001753735.1 Embelia ribes
TACCAACTAACTAGATAATTTCTCAAAAAGCCAGCGCATGCCTTAGCAAGGACAATTCCAAATTTTGTCCTCGATGCTTCGTAATTACCTACTAATTAAATTAATTACGCAAATTCCCTTCAATTTTTCCCAGATTATAATTGGAACAATTGGTGTACATGGCAGCATACAACCTTACCCATAAGCGCCAAGCTCGTTTCGCTCCCGATTGAAGGCAAAGAGTAGTAACATCCCAAGTTGCCCTCAGAGGGTCTCAACTCAATTGGCATGTCAAATTCATTTGGCTAACGGTTGCTTGTGAGTGTAGAAAAGAGGATGGAGAGGATAGAATTCGTATGATCAAATCACAAGTTAACTTAGTGCAAGTAACCAAACAAAATACCAGAAACATCGACAATGCAGCTTACAAGAAGCAACAAATGCAAGTTTACGATAAGCAATTACCACGTCGCACGCCAACCCAGAACAAATAAAAATTCCAAAAGACCTAAAATCTCGCTCAAAACACAAGGAATCGCAATGGCCATCCGAGTGGTTAACGCCAACTAGAGTTATTAGCATATTCCATGATGCTTACTATTCTCTGTACAAAGGTTGTAAAAGATTGAAGACGGCGAGCAAACTTTCCAAAATGGAAGGAGTTACGTGAGCAAGCCTCCCTTAATCGCAAAACTGGAACACGACAGGAAAATTCCCAAAATCGAAGGAGTTACGTGGGCAAGCTTCCCTTAATCGCAAAACTGGAACACGACAGGTACTTCTAGCATACTATTTCTTATATAACAAAAAGTGCTGTAATCTTATAAGGAGGTAGATAGGAACAGAAGTGGATATAGTGCGTAAGCAAGACGTTGAAATAAAGTGCCGCCTCCAGAAAAATTTTCCTTGGAGATGGTCGTGTTTATGTAGAACACACCTACCATTTCAAAGCAAATTTCAGTCATATAATTCATACCGCATTCAAGCTTGGCAGCGCAGTGCAGAGTTTATGAACTCTTAGAAATCTGTGAATATTCACCAAAGAACAGATGTTAGCAACCTCATTCCCGAGCTCGGCAAGAACTTGCAAGATTTTGATGCTTAACCAGCAGGCCCAGGCAGGAGGTATCTGCACACCGTCTGTGCCGCCAACAGAGAAGGATCCCTGAGCTATCATTGTTCTCACCCGACGATGTAGATATTGCGCCTTCACTCTGCCTCAAATGTGGACCCACTATTTATCAAGATGAAACGAAGCTTTCCTGTTTGGACTTTGGAATATGAAAAGATCTTGAGAAAAGTATGTTTCAAAAATTGTAAGATAATTTAATTTCAACCATTACATCTAATTATTCACGTAATTTCTGTAAGATAATTTAATTTCAACCATTACATCTAATTATTCACGTAATTTCTCCTTCCATCCCTTCACTCCTAATTAATTTTGTCCCTACTTTCCTTCCCCTACCCTCCCAATCCCTCCAACCAGTCAATCTAGTCTAAAGCATAATAACATCATTAACAGAACAAGAGATAATAAATGCAACTGCACTTCAATTATTGATGTATTTAAATCGGTGCATGCAAGGGAAACAGAAATCGAACATTTCTATATTTTTTGTCTTTGGGAAACGATTAGAGGTTTTCAAACTTGCGAGAAAAACATAAAGAATCAACAAAAGATGGTCTTGGTTCATCATGCCTATCAGTGTGATTGGCTAAGGAGAAGCACAGAACTAAACAACCTCTGTTAGGAGAAGCAGCTGATAATAAACAACAAAGTAAGAGCAAATTAATTTATAGTGATTATTATCCCTACTCGGACCACTTTCGTGACATTACACTTTACGATCTGAAGGTATACGTTTTCTTCGTGCACAAAACAAATAAAAAGAGAAACAAAGTATGTGGTAGAGTCTCCGTAATTTTGAAGAATGCAGGGGTTGTACCTCCTTGTTGGTCTTCTGCTAAAACAAACGTTTTCAAGATTTGTCAATCTATTCCATCTTTTTCCACCTCAAAGAGATATGCACTAAACTTCCACAATAAGAAAGTGAGGTCAAATGTCAGTATTCGAGAGTCTTGATTTACAAGATCATACTTTTGGACAAAAGATTTGGATTCTCCCAAAACAAGCAATTAATAGATCCTTGCAATAAAGCCCTTATCTCAAGAACATGAAATGCTGGGTTGTTTGGTTTTAGAATTCGAAACGCAAAAACGAATTCCTCTCTTGAAAAAAAGTCCAGATGCAACATCCCAAAAAACTGGAAGAAACGCAACGTATAGGCATACAGATTTATATTGGTCAAAACTTAGATCCAAGATCTCTATATCATAGGTTATCAAAATAAAACTATGTCCCATCAGCCATAAACCTGAGCCCTGCAAAAAGATGGCTGGCTTGGCAGCTCATGGAAAATCGACTCTACTTTTATTATTCTTGTTCTTCCAATGATGATCCCCAGTGCAATCATCATGGTGAAACCTCGGGCTTTTATGCCTCGACGAATACTGGTGAGAACCCTCTCTTTTCCTCCACTGACCTCTGCCCGTTACCCCACCATCTCTATTAAAACCTAAGCGTTCTGTGTGATTATTTTGACACGGTTGGTGCCTCCAACCCCAGTCTGTGTCATTTTTTATCTGGCTCTGAGCCCTATAATTATTGTGAGAGCCGTACCACCCTACTTCCTTTGCAGACCGAAAATTTTGCCACCCACAATGACTGTCAACATTATTTGATCGTAGCCTCTCATCTTTCCCCTTCTGGTTCCAACCCCAAGGTTTATCATTGCTACTTAACCATGCAGTATCATTTGTTGCTTCTCCCTTAACATGAGTGTTGCTCGGCTCCCAAGGATTCTCCGCAGCATTATTTTTCTTTTTATTAAATTCTTTACTGGTAAAATCATCCCACTGGTTCCCACCTTGTGCCACATTCTTCATAGCTGCTTCAGTTGCCTTCAAAATGCTACGTTCCCAAGGATTATAGCAATGGGTTATGTGTTCTTCAGTCTCTACCTTTTTAATCTTTTCACCTTCGTCAGGGTTGAAGTACTCTTTTTCCAACTCAACAATCAATTCAGGGTCAATATCGGGGTTCCAATCAATTTCGTCAACGTACATGTTGGGATCAGGCAAAAGAATATTACAGGAAAGACCATCAATGCCAGCCCGAAACCGTTTTTTCGCATTATTAAAAGCCTCTTCACTCGCAGAATCATTCCACTTCACCACTGTGTCATGGCAATGCATATACTTCTTTGCAACCAAAATCCTCTTCCATGGTAATGAGCCTACCTTTAGGCAAAATTGCTTTTCCCATAAGGGTGCATTCCCTTTCCAATCATCTGCACAGAAAAAGAGAGTTAGAAAAAGATCCAACTTAAAAAGACCCTGCTAAAAATGCAGTCATTCATTCTTGGTAAGCTCACACACACATGGCAGCGGCAAATTTCAAATTTCATTTTTGATGTTTTGTTTCGGAGGTCTAAGACATGAAACTGTTAAGAAACATTCAGGGAAGATTACATACAAAGAAATATTGAGAGCAAAATGGACCATATCAAATCCCCTTTACTTGTACCTTGGGTAATATGAAAATAATACAAACATCAATGCTATATATTCTTTTGTTCACCTTGGATAGTATGAAATAACATAAACATCAAAAGAACTTAAAAATGGCTTCAACTCTTATTAGTTTTGTTTATTAGATTATGATATGATGAAGTTGCTCAGTTGCTATTTTGTTAAGAACTCAAAAATCAATGCTTATTATTCTTTTGTTCACCAGTAGAACTTATCAATTGAACATTTTTATTGATCTCTACTAATATACATATGGCCCTTTTTAAAAATTGTTGTATCCGTGTCCATGTCCGCCTCCGCACCCGCATCCGATAATGTGCTTGTTAGACTCCCATTACACAACAAACCAGGGGGAAAAAACTTTTTTTAGAGAACTCCAAATTTCCAGGGACAATTGTTTCCCCAAATTTTCTGCATCCATAAATATTCAAAATCAAATATTGGATATCGACGAGTTCAATTGCCAGTGGCTACACGAGTTCAACTGCAACAAATTTCAGTATTATTTAAACTCTAAAGAGTGTTTATAAATGTTTACAGTTGCTGGATTAGAGTAAAAAGCAATTATACTCGAAGACAATTGAACCAACACTATAATTCAAATTGAAAGGGCACTCATGAGCTTTTTGTGCTCCAAATTCAAGGGGATCAAGGTAGCAAACCACCCCAATGCAAGGAGATCAATGAAGAAAACCCCTGTTTAGGAACATCAATTGGATTGGATTGAGGATTTGAATCCAATACTAAATCTAATAATTGGGTTTTTGTTTGGGTTTAATTGATTTGGTTTTTAGTTTGGATTGTATTAGGCCCATATTATGCAACTTGAAAATAAGTTTTTATCATTTCAAACCATTTCTCTCTCTCTACCTCTCTCTCGGTTTCACTGCTTTCGTCTATTTCCTTATAAAATTTTCAATCTTCCAATCAATGTCATTATAAGAACATAATCAATCGCATTTTACCAAACAATTTCTAGTCACATAAGTCCCTTCTAAATAATTACATTATATACATATAGCATTACATTGCTATGTAGTTACATTATATATATTATTGCCCATTTGAATTTAGCAATAACCATATATTTTTTTTAATTTTAAAAAATGTGTTTCATTTTAAAAAATGTGTTTCATATGTACTTTTACTTATACTAGCAAGCACGTAGTTTATAAATTTACTCACTCTATTCATTTTTAATTGTCACTTTAGAATTTTTTTTTCTATCCATATTTAATGTCTACTTAGAAAACCAATAAGGCATTAGTTGTTTTTTTTTTTAATTTTATCCCTACTAATTAATTATAGTGATGTGTTTTGAGTATTTAATTAATGGTAGTAAAGTAAATATTATTTATTTTCTCTACAATTGAGATCAATTAATAATTTTCTTAGTTCATGTGCTATAACCTAAGGTGATAATTAAAAATGAATGGAAGAAGTACTATTTAACAAAATATTGTATACTAACATAAGAGCAAAAATCAAAACTATTTCGTATATTTTTTTAATAAAAATAGAAGTGTTTTAATTATAATTTATTGGAATTTTAAGTATACATCATATAGAACTTCAAGGTACTTTCGTGAACTCGTGACATTAATTTGTACTCTTGAGAATTTAATACGATATTTAAATATTTTGCTAAGTTTGGTAGATATGTGAGGAATTGTAAGTTATAATTCCTTAAGTTTTGATATTTTTATTTAAATTATTTAAACTTTGTTTTTGTGATAACTATCAATATAAATCTTTAAAGATGAAATATTATCTCTTAACAAAAAATATGTAAATTAAAATTAATTAATTTACAATTTTGAATATGATAATTTTTATTACAAATAAACAAAATGAATGGCAAATTTTGAAGAGAAAGTGTATAAAATATTTTGTGGAGTTAATACTTTTTATAGAGTACTTAGATTATTGATTATTTGAGTGTATAAAGAAATCACAAATATACCCTTAAAAAACTATTAAAGAAACGTATTTTGTATTGAAAAGAAAAATGAGTTGAATAGGTTTGGGCAATGGTTTAGTTTATTTTAGTTTTAGGTTAGTTTTGGATTAGGTTGAAAATATTTTGGGTTTGCTTTGATTTGTGTTGAAAGTCCTTTGAGTTTGGATTATTTGGTTATTAGTTGGTTTGATTTAAATTGAACCAATTAGTATACCTATCTACCCCTTTGTTATCTTGGCGTCTTCTTCAACACTTTTGAAAGAAGTTGAAAGTCATCGCTTTGGCTTTAACTCCTTTCAAAAGACCTTCTAGATCTGCTCTTATTTGAAACTCTGATCTGGTTTATGATGTTAATTTTGGGGTCTAGATCAAGGTTACCACAATTCACTTTTACCTAAGTGAACTCCGATTTGGTTCGACCGTCCCCAATCGGAGTTCGTTCTCGAACCTAATCACTTATAACAACGATCCAACTGCTAAAAGAAGAGATGTAAGAGATGTGTACCGAGATCAAAGCAGTTGGAAAAGTCGATCAAAATAGATAAGCAGATAAAAGATGCATAATAGATAAACGGATAATAAAGGAAAGAGAGAACACGGGGAAGAGGAAGAGTTGATGGGTGGGCCATCTTGTTTGATTAAAATTTGAATTATTTTAAATGTTTTATCACTTTTGTATCGGCCAATATTATATTGGCCGATTCAATTTTTAGCGTGTTTAATGATATCTTATGTCACGTGTTTTTTTCCTTAATAATAATCAGTACATTATATTGTCGAATAAAATATAATATTGTGATCTTGTCTTTTATGTACTATGTAATCAAATACAATATTTTTGTTGAGTGTATTACAAGATTAAGAAAATACTATATTTTTGAACATTGAGCTATACATAAAATATCATTATGATTACCACAAAGAGATATGCATAATCTTTTTGTGAATATCTTCCCAAATAAACAATATTTACAAGTGAAACTATTAAGTGTTTCTTCCTTTCCATACTTCATCAAACATTTTTTATTCTCACAAATGACTTTTGGAAGAAAAAGAAAACAAAGTGAATTTGAATCAGGTAATTTTCAAGATGCATCTGCATATGAAAAATATCAATTTTCTTCAGCAATGATGATATTGAAGAAGAACAAGTTCTAAATGATCATAAAGAGGATAGTAACATTGGATATGGAACTCAATCCAAAAAGTAGAGTGCTCAATCAAATAAATCTCTTTTAGATGAAATAAATTTACTTAGAATTTTAAGTGGAAAAAATTATGGTGTCTCTAAATAATGGGAGTGCAAGCATTGCAAAGGTACCTTCAAAAGTAGCTACACTCGTATTCATTCGTATTTTTTGGCCCGGGGGTAGCAAAAAATCAGATATCAAGATATGCCCAGCTTTAATGAAAAATCATGCAGAATATGAAAGAGTTCGAAGAAAAGTTGAGAATGCAGAAAAAGGTGGTGGTATATTTTCTTCTCTTAAGAATTCTAAACTCATACAATGTCAAGTTGGTAAAAAGAAAGTCCATTGAAAGAATCGTTTGCATTAATGGATAGACATTGGGTTGATGTTTCTATTGTAATCTCATTGTGTGCTAATGGTATTCCTTTTAATATTCTTAGCAATCCACAATCTTGCAAAATGGTGAGGGACATTAATAATGCACCAAAATGGTATAAGACTCCATCATAAGAAAGGTCTAAAACCACACTATCAAATGAGGTAAAAACAAATGTTGATAGGGAACTAATACCGGTACGGGAAATATGGTTCACTGATGGACTTTCAATTGTTCTGATGGACGGAGTAATGTGAAAAAAAATCCACTAATCCACATAATAGCTGTCAATAGTCGCGCAACTATATTTTATACACAGTTGACTCTACATGGGTTGAAAAAATATGGGCTTATATAGCGGGATTATTTTTAAAAGCAATTAAAGAAGTTGGCCCTTCCAATGTTCTTCAAGTTGTTACTGGCGATGCATCAAATTTCAAATCGACGGGTAAAGAAGTATAAAAGGTACATCCTCATATTTTTTCACCTCCTTGTGTCGTGCCTACCTTGAATTTGGTTTTGAAAGATTTGGCAACAAAATTTAATTGGTTTAATGATACATATTCTAAAAGAAAAAAATTGTCAAATGTTTTATAAATCACAACCAAACACTGACTACTTTTAGAGGCCATTCAAACTTCGAATTGTTAAAAGTGGCAAAAATAAGAGTTGGGTTACATTATATTATGTTAAAGCGCGTAGTTGATGTAAAAGAAGTCTTGGCAACAACTATGGTTTTAAATTCATGAAAAGAATTAATGAAAAATAGTGATACAATTAATCAAGAAATTGTTAATATGGTAGTTGGGTACATAGGGGATGATAATTTTTGTGAAGAAGTACATAACATATTAGCCATCATAAAGCCAATTTATCGATTAATTAGATTTTGTGATAAAGAAAGCCCAATAATGGGTGAGACATATGAAACAATGGATAATATGTTTGGTGAAATAAAAGATATTACAAAAAGTAATAAATATAGAGATGAATATAGAGGGATTGAAGCTATATTACTTTTTCGGTGGGAAAAAATGAATGTTCATATGCATTGACTTGTGTTTGCCTTGTCACCGTGTTTCTATGATATTGCTTATATCAATACCCCTGCCCTTGGAGGAATAAAAAGAAAAAGACCTAATGAGGATAAAGAGGTGGTTACTGGAGTTTTAAAGGCTTTTGAGAAAATAGCATCAAACCCCGAGAAAGCAAAATTATTAAAAGGCAATTTGCAGATTTTCATTTGAAAAAAGATCTTTTTTCTGCTGTTGAGACTTTTGCGTATGCTACAACAATGGATGCAATGGAATTGTGGCCAACTTATGGATTGAAAATATCCGAATTAGCAAAAGTTGCAAAAAAAAATTTTAGCTCAGCCAATCACTTCATCATCCGCTGAGAGAAATTTGAGTACTTATTCATTCATTCACAACATGAAAAGAAATTAGTATTTTTTTTAGTCATTAATTTTCGTTACATATTTTTTGAAATTTGTTATATTTGTTATTTATATTTATATGTGTTATTTTTTGGTCTATTGTTTACAGGTTAAATTCCTCCCGCACGGACGGATTAGTATTCATTCATTCTAACATTCGTCTATTATCAAGGTTTCATGAAAACTATAAGGATGAACCAAACAAGAAGTGGGACGTTAATCCGGAATATACACTTGTAAATGATTTTAATGTAAGGCTTGAGGAGATAAGGTGGCAATCCCTAGATGATATAGACGATGATAATCAAAAGGCGGAGGAACAAGAATCTCAAGAGTCTCATTCTCATTCTCAACATGGACAATCCCAAACTTTATTCCGTTCATCTAGTTATATGTCTCAAATGAGATCTCATCAAGGTATAATTTCAAATTTTATGAGAAAAGAGATTAGAGCATCATCATCAAAGGATAAAGTAAAGAAGAAAATTAATTGGTTTCTTGAAGTTAAAGCAAGAATTTTTTTTATGTTTTGTTAGAACTTTCATTATGTTTTTCATTTTTCCCGTGATTTTGGATTTCAAAATTTAAATAGCTTTTGTTTTATGAATTTTTAGTTGCTTGAATAATTGTTTGAATGGAGTTCCACTACCATTTCCATGTGATTTCATTTCTTATTATATAAATGTAAGACATGAAATTACATATAAATAAATCGCTCCTAAAAATCGTTCCATATTCCGTATCAACGAATTTCGTTCCAACTTAGCGGTCTGAAAAAACCTATCCCAACCGTATCATGTTCTAAGTAAGGGGCCGTATCCTGTTCCCGAATTTGTTCCGCGAACCGATGCATCCCGCGATCCAGGCTACGTTGGTCTAGATTAATTGAACTTTGACAATCTCAAAATATATGTTCAAACAGGAAAATTGGACTTGTATCAATCCTACGATCATTTTATATAAGTGGATCAAAGGGCGATGTAGTCAAACGATTGGAATGAGATTTCAACAAACTTGAAACTAGTATATCAAAATTAACACATCACACACCACGCAAATCATTAAATTGAGCAACGTTTGGTGGATGATTGATAATACTTTTTCTCCAATTACCACATAATAGAACAATATTGCCGCTTATATACACAATAAATGAGTCAAAAATGGATCAAATCTCTCCAAAATATACTTTCTAATTATGAAACTATAATCTAAATGAATTTGGACAAAAACTTATATTAAATTCAGATATGCAATAAATATATCGCGTTTATCTCTGCGAGAGATATGTTCGAGAAATTGAAAAGAAAAGAAAAGAATATATAATTTAGTCATAATCTAGATTAGGAAGGGTCATAAAAATATTTGTTACTCCAAAGTTTTAAAATTAAATTAAAATTATTTTTTATGATCATAAATATTGTGAAAATTATATAATTCTTGTATTATTATTGTACTAATATTATTTGTTGAGTGTATGCAACATCTTAAATTAATTTTATATCAAGTATGAAAGGGATCAAAGGTTGACATTTCGAGACAAGAAACAAATTTAATATCTAGTGTGAACAGGATCAAGTATGGCAACTAGAGGCAATAATGGACAGCTTTTCTAATTGTCCGACGGCCGTCTGACGGCTTGAGGTGCTGGACAACTAAGACTAGAGTTACACTTCGGCCAAAAAAGTTGAAAAAATTATAAGGCATTTATCCTGTGTCCGACAGGTGTCTGACGGGTTGTTCGTCGATGGACAAGCGTTGGACACCCTACTCAGGGTCGTTGAACAACCTAGTAAATGCAGATTTTCAGATTTCAATTCTATATGAATCTTGTTGGACAACTTGCAATATTTTTGAACGGCTATGTCTGCTCCAAATCAATTAAATATCACTCTTATACACATGTCAAGACAAGCAAGTGAACAAGCAACTATCATTCAAGTGAAAGAAGCTCTAAAAAAAGACATGTTCAAAAGCCAAAAGCTCAAGCTCTCTTTCTAAATCTTATTTAACAATGTAATCAGTTTGTAATGATTGTTTTTCAGTGAAATCTCAAACTAAACTTTGTTGTAATATTAGGAAATAAGTTATAAACTTCCAATTTTGTTTCATGAGTGAGTTTTGGTTAGTTTGAAAGGAATTGTGCTTGGGTTGTGAGTGTAAGTTCAAACTAGGAACTCAGGTAGCTTAAGGGTTTAGGTAGCAAATAATACCCGTCAAACTAATTGGTTCTTTAGTATGTAAAAAATTACATTACATTCTAAAGGGAACTCAAGGTGTACAACCTTGAAGA